>BJBW01014512.1:0-17803 GCA_004320125.1 Scolopax mira | reverse complement strand
ACAAGGCCCTGGGCAACCTGGTCTAGTTGGGGGTGTCTCTGTGACTGCAGGGGTGTCAGATTAGATGACCTTTGAAGGTCTCTTCCAGCCCAGCTGATTCTATGATTCTATATTCTTCCATGACACCTTTGCTACCAGTCCCTCAGAAGATGAAAGTCACTCCATGAAACACAAAACCTCCCAAAAGAAACACAAAACCTCACAAAAATGTGGAGAGAGTACAGCAGAAACCAACAGACCTGGCAATTTTGTTAAAAATTCAATTGCTTTGTATGATTGGACGCATCAACCAGCTGATGTCTCAGTTTTGACTGTTCATTTCTTTCCATTCACAGAAGCAGCAAGGACTGCTGTCATCATACCTTGAAGACTTCTGTGGCTCCCCGTTCGAAGTTGTTGGATCTGTTTTCCAAGGTCATCAATTCAGTTTTTCCAGTCTCACCATAAATCTGCATGAAGACTTTGGCATTGGTGCCTGCGGCCCGCACGTCTCCAGTAACTACAGACACCTCGTAGTTTATCACTAGTCCAAAAATAAAGCAATTAAATCAGCAGAGAAGCTCAGATAACAACAATCCCGAGGGCTCAGGTCCAAAATTAGATTACCTTGTCTTAACAAATGACCACACAGCCGACCATTTGCTCTTATCCAAACTAAATGTGAGATAACACAACTCTTCACTGAGGACTTACCCTAATAGTTTTCTCTTTTACAAGTATTAAGTCAGTGTCAGAGGGGTTCAAAATAGAGCCTTAAAAGGGAATTTTGTTTTAGGGTCAACTACATAGCGGTTAAATGCTCTCCTTAATATAATACAAGGAAACACAGAGCATCAACTTAGACCGAGCAGAGGAAAACCACAGGCTCCTTTCTCAGGATCCCAAGACAAATTTTAACCCTTGCCTTAAAAATCAAAAATCTACTGATAAAAGTCAAATAGACAGTAGGAATTTGGTATTCCAGACAGTGGTATAATACAAGCAGGATGGGAGGTGCTTGTGCAGGACTGGGGCAGGTAAGCATGAAAAAAGCAGAACCCATACAATCTCAGGAAACTAAGATGGAAAACTCAGTAGGGATTTTCCAACTGGTTTAGAAAAAAAATAAGTCCCAAACAGCAGAACAATTTGCTGTCCTCACCAACAGAAGCTCCTTGGGACAGGGAATTTTTTTAGTTTTGTTGTCTAACACGGTGTAATGACAGTAATACAAATTTAGCTATTAAAAAAAATTTAGCTATTAAAAAAACAAAAAAGGACAAATTTCTCAATGTGTTTTATCTCACATTTCTCAATAGGCAAAATTTCACTTGGGTAGACCTCCACCTCCACCCTGCCATCAGCCTCATCTTTGTCGAGCCATCGGTTGCAGGGGAACATGTACTGCCTTCCCTGGACTGGAACTGTGATCTGCACACTGGCCAGGAACCAGCCAGACCGGAGACCCACGTTGTCATGTCCAATCAGTATTCGGTTGATCTTTAAAAAAGCAGAACAAAACCAAAGAGAGCAGAAAAAACCCCAACACAATAGAATTTATGTACTATCTCCCTCCCCTGACAGCCTGGTCTTACACCATGGTCAAGTAAATAATTTATATAATACATTTATGTGTGTACACATTCTTCACATGTAGCTGATGTAATAGCCCATAAAAAATGTATTTTTTAAACTCCAATGCAAAGATCAGAAGTTCTTACATCCCATTCAATCCTTAGCTGTATATTGATTCTGAATACAGCCACTTGCACAAAGAACAGAGCCACTTGGAATTAAATCTTACCTTCCCGATATCCATTGTATCTATGGTAAACTCATCCACTCGACCACGCTCAAAATAATTGCCTAGATCGTTATCAGAGACCAAGAGAGTCTCTTTGCTGGAGTCTGCTCTTTCACCGTAGAGTTTGATGAAAACTTTGGAGTCTGAGCTGGCACCTGGGATATCTCCTGTCTTCACGCTGATGTGATAGCTGACATCTAGAGTGAGATCAATGTACAAAATACATTGAGTGAGTGGCATCTCCAGTGCTCAGCCAGGCTATTCCTTCAAATAAATACTGGGGGGGGAGGGAGGAGGGAGGGAAAGGGGGTGCTCCAGCTACAGACACAGAAAGGACTTTGCTCCTCCATTCATGTATCCAGAATCTTTGGACCACACTGGATGAGCTGTCACACCTTGGAATTATTCACCAAATCGTAAGACATGAAACAGCAACACTAATAAGCAGAAAATATTCTGTACTCCCCCCCTCTCACCATAAAAATGAGCCTAGGCAAGTAAGGTGATTCCACATTTTTTTTACACTCACAATTTAATTCAATAGCTTTGGCATTTTTTTTCTAAAACAAAACAAAAATCTTCTCAACCTGAGCTCTGTAAGTGCTGTTTTCTAAAGAAAATTGCAGTATTGGAGCCCTGGTTTTCCAGAAAAGGACAGCATAATCTTTTCGGTGATTTTCTTCAGGCAACACAATATTATTCAGTGGGATCTACTCTATTAATGCAGTGGCAATTCAAGACGCTTCAGAGAAAGCTATACAAGAAAGCAATTCTTAAACAAACCATGACACTAAAAATTAAAGTTTCTTTCTACATATGTGGTTTTTCAATCATTCTCTTTTATGCAAATTAATCCCTTTCATAAACTAGGATTTAAGGGTCAGAGGCAGTTCTCCCCTAAGTGACCTACTGCAACTCCTTGCATAAGAATGTCAAAAAAACCCCAGTAGATTTACTGTGAACTGACATGAATTATTAAGTACAAGAAAATGCACATACATACACAGCTCAAACCCAGACCTTCTTGTTTTCCAAGCTAAACTCACTTTTTAGCATTGGTGACTCCCCAGCAGGCACTAATTCTCGGACAATCTGACCGTCATCCTCATTTTTGTCAAGCCATCTGGTTTTCAAAGAGAAGTAAATTATCTTTGCATAATTAGGACCTATTAGATTTTTCAAAATCTAGGCTGGCTCCACACACAGTGATAATTCCCACCACAGTCAAAAAGATATTTTTACTTGGCTCTATATCTCTGTTACATTCACAGGGTCTTGACCAGACCCTATGGCAGTCACAATTTTAACCTCCAGTTTTCCAAGAAGAGAGATCATGAGACAGTAGACAACCATCTGCTGTGATGTCCATCTATCTGGAAAGCACAAACTCTGTAGCCACAAGTTATTCCTGTAAATGGACAGTCTCAGTCACTTGAAAACATTGACCTTCATTGACTGGAAATACTTGCAGCCTTTATTACTAGCCACCTTGATTACAACCTTCAGGACACTGAAGTTACTAAAACTGCCTTTTTCTTTTTTTTTATGTGCTGTTACTTACACGAGTTTATCTTCTCTTTTCCTCTCTTTACAAATAGGTATATAACCCTTTTTCCTCCACCAAGGAAGGGCTGAATGATGTTGTTCCCACTTTCACAGCTGGGTATGCATGGAGGCAGCTCACACCAGCAGAAGGAAGGATTTTCATTGTTTCTCGACATCATTCTATTGATCCAACTACACTAATTTGCCAGTCACAAAGCAATAGGTAGTGCAGTCTCAAGGGAAAAAAAAAATCTGAAGGGAAAATGGAGGGGAACACATTTCTAATCCGCTAGCCTTCACGGCTGCTCCCTGAGCCTTGAGGATGAAGGAATTACAGCTCCAAACCCATCATATGCCGTACAGCAATAGTCGTATGATGACAGCAAGGACCCTGGCAGAAGTTTCTCACTTTTCAGTCCCCCAGCATTGTGTCGTGAGAGTAGGCACGGTTCCCAGAAAGCCCCTTGTTGCCAGGTACACTGCTACCTGTAGCATCATCTTTTGCAGTTAAAAATACTGCTTGAAACCAGCGGGGCTGAACGAAGGACAAGTGAGCAAGCTCTGGCAGGTCATGCAGGGTGTTTAAATTGCTGTAATTTTTCCCAGAACTAGAAAGAGAAAAACAAACACCCCAGAAACTGTTTCTTCTTAAAGAAGACCACACAGCTATGTGAATGACACCAGACTGCAGAAAATCTGCTTCTCCACAAACACACCCAGTGCGGGCAGTGGTTTCTGCAATGTTGCCATGCCATGTGTGTCCTCCTTGGCCATCTCTTACACCCAAAAAAAGAGGAGAGCCCACTTCCCAGTTAAGCTCCCACCTTTGGTTTTGCTGATGAGACAGCACATGTGGCAACCAGCAAACAACCCTCATAACATGGACTTTGTGACACCAACAATTACACATTCACATATGGTATCTCACTGGTAATAAGCCAGCACAGCTCACGGTCATGACCAGTTGGACTCGCCATGGTGACCAAGAGGTAACCATGCATTTTGGAACACCAAGGACAACAGGTCCTCCATTTCATCCATTAGAAGGAACAATATCTTCTTGGTATCCTCCTCTCCCTTCCCACCCAGAGCAAAACAATAAGCACAAAGAAACCATGCAAAGAAACAGCATCAGGAAACAAATCCAAACATGAGCTAGAGCCAGCCAGTCCCAGAAGCATGAGCAGTGAAGTGTCCATGCAAAAGCCGTGCATACAGCCCCACCACACGGCCACACATCTTCACTCCCAGCTCCCTTCTAAGCTGAGGTGGGTTGTTGGGTATGCAGTCTACCCCGTATTCTTCCCTTTCACTCTGTGAATCAGATGGCCATGTGCAGGTGGCTTGAGAAGGGCTAGAAGCCACAGTGGTCATCACGAAGGTGGTGAACATGTGATGATCCCACAAATATCATGTGAGGGCATCAGATGCAGTGTTGTGCCTTCGGTGCCTCAGGAGGCTGAGAGATGTAGTGGGAATAGGAGAGCAGAAAAATGTATGTGGAAGACCATGAAATTGATGTCAAGAACTGAGCAAGAAGGGGAGTGCAGGAAGGGTAGAAGTGGAGCATGTCAAGACAAAACATTGTCTTAAGAAGGGAAGCATTTATTGATGATTTGGGGTTGGGGGATTATTTTTTTTACCTGTTAGAACTGCTCCTTAATACCTTTGTATCATGTAGTTCTTGATGATGGCTCAGGATTCACGTCCTTGGACAGGTATCCAATGGCTAGGGGATCACACCATCCCAAAAGTCAAGATGCTTCTGCATACATGGCTGTTAGCTGGGAGGACCCACAAAATTCCAGCCTGAACTCCACCACCCCAGGACCACTGAATGCAGGAAGGCAGAAGCCCACTAGGTAAATACAATTCTGTTCTGGTTTTTTGATTGGTGGGGTTTTTTTTGGGGGGGGAGGTTGTTTCTGTTGCCAGTGTACATGCTGTTGTTTTCTGTCCCCTTCACCATTACTGGTGGTTTACAGAAATGTAGGATGAATCTGGGTGAACTGCTTCTGCTTCCAGGTGGCAGGATGAAAATACTTCCCACAAGAAACAGATCTCTGTGTGCAGCATGGCAAATGCTAACTGCTTCAGCAGTGAGGATGGACAAGAAAAATTAATCCAAGAAGGAGTACACACCCCTGGATAAAGAAATTTCCTCTACCAGTGTTGGTAGTTACTAATGGCAAAGGAAGTAGTACATCTTGGACTGGAAGAGGAAGAAGGAGGTTTATCAGCAGAAGTGACTTAAGGCTTGCTCCCTACTTTGTTTAAGCCAAGAAAATAGCTAGAAGCAGCAAAAGCACTATTTTCTGAAGAAGATGACTTTAACTAGTGACAGAGGAAGTGTTTGGATGAGCAATTCCTTCCCTTATGCACCTATGCTGTAATATCTTAATTTTCCTTCAATGCAATTCCAATAGTGTATCACTGAGCAGCAGATTGCAACCGGGGGTTTACAGTCTTACACTGAACACAAGTGGATAAACATATCAGGCTGCAGAAGACAGAAATTTTCAGTATGGTGCCTAGCACAAAAGACCTGTCAGAATCTTTTATTTTACCAGAGCTTCCATACAATTGGAACCTAACCTGTGCATTTCACATGTAGTCCGTGTAATTCACATGCCACTGTGGACGTGTGAATGCAGCCACTGTGGGGTCTGCAAGGGTGTAGTTGTGTCCTGTATCACATGCTTAGTTCTAAAGAGACATTGACCTAAAATCCAAAGCAGACATAGCTATGACTATGAAAGCCACTCCAGAGAGACTTTCTAGAGGCTCAAACAGTCAGGGAAGTGCTGGAAAAAAATATGGGATGACATCACATTAAGCATTTGAAATCCAGCAGATGATGGGCTGTGTGTAATTAGAATAATTAGCATATCCATTCAATGCAGATACATATGTATTTGTTTGTGTCTTTAAATATACCCTGTATATATGAACATGTGTAAAATAGACAGACATTGCAGTCTATTTTTAGGCAACAAAAGGAGGTTTCTCTGTATCCTTTGTATAATGAATAGTTTTGGCATTTGTTTGAATAAATGTTCTTTCACAGGAGCCTCCTAGTCCATCACCCCATTCATGTTCTGCCTGTTGTTCTTCAGATAATTAACAATATTCCCTTATGCTTGTGCTGGAGAAAAATTAAGATGGTGCAGTCCATATGCTTAGAAAGAAATGTAACAAAGAACTATCGAGGATTTCAGTGGAGCTATAATGATTTATAACATATGAAATTCTACCCTATCACGAACTCACGACTTTGCCTGATTGAAAATTCTTTCCTGGCTGGGATACAAATATTATGAAAAATAGGCTATTTCGGAGATTGTCAGCTAGTCCACTCCTGGACTTCCACTGAGCCTTGAGGAGAAAATTAAATCTGAAGAATTCGGTTCTGAGTTTCAAAAAGGCTCAGCTCCGGTTCTGGGGCAAAAGGTGAACTCCTTCACTTTGAACTTTCTAGCCGTTTTCAGAGTCACAGGGCCTAAACCACACCAGCCATTATAAAGTATCTACTGTTCAGTTGTGCCACTGAATGACTCGGTGCTCAGTCCCTAAAAGCAGGGATATTATCATGTCGTGTGGCCATAAGGGAGGAATAACACTGCAATGCACCCAAGGGATGTACTAGCAATTCTGCAAACAACGCTCGGAGAAGTTGCTCACATTTACTTCTTGGAAGCACAGATCAAATGACCACTTTAAAAATCACCATCTCTGGGAAGAGCCACATGCCGTTTCCTTTACAGCCAACAGCTGTAAGAGTGTTACGGGCCTGGGAGTCATTATTCCTCGATGCTCTTCCTGAATCTGACACAAACTCACAATTAATCCACTTAGCTTCTCTTTATCTCTGCTGGCTCCTTTGCACAACAGAGAGAGTCCTTCTCATTGAGCTCTTGCGACTATTAGGTAATAAATGTTCCCGTAGAGTCATAAAAAACCTTTCCAATTAAAAGACAAAACAAAGCCGCATATATGAGTATGTAAATAACAAGAACAGAGGCTACAATTTATATCCAATGAAGATCTATGGGGATATCCTACAGGCCTTAATTACAGTGGAAGCTCCTTCATCAGCTCTTTGCTCTAATATCTGCCCTCCACATGGTGGTACAGCCTGGTTTTTACAGAGGTCAGAAGGCTGTGAAGCTTTCTGCACAGGTGAGATGTGTTTCTGTGGGAAAGCATTTTGTCTTCTAGCTGTCTTACAGTAACAGTGCAGAAAGTCAAAGGAGTCACTTTCACTGAAGACATGGCAGCAGAAGGTGTGTTCTCCAGACCATGTAATTGTGCTGTGTAAAGGAGTGGAAGTTAATCAGGTCTGTGAGATAAAGGCAATGAGAACATCAGCATGTCCACTGGCTGGCCACCGACTGGGCAAGCAGAAACAGAAACTTCCCTGGTGTCCTCCAGGTGGAGTTTTTGACCTTTCTTGCATTGGCTCACTAAAAGAAGGCCTCTCTTCTTGGCCAAGTCTTCTTCAACATCTTGGCTCTGAAGAGGCAGGTGAAGCAGGCCTCTATGAGCACCTGTCCAAGCAAAGAGGACATGAGCTGTCCTTGGCCTACAGGACTGGAGGGGAACATCCAAACACTGCAGGTCATGGAGACTTTTATCCCTCACATGGAGGATGCAGTGGGTGAGCACCTTCGCCCTCAGATATCTCCAGACTCCATGACGACACCCGTATACTGCGATGATGCCCCCATCTCTCAAGAGACACGGGCACCAAAGATAGTGAGAGGGAGCAGCTGTCCCTGTGTTTGGAGGTGATCAGTCATGTTACCTTCTCAATCTGAGAGGAAGAGATAATGCTGGCACAAGGACAGCAAACAAAACTGCATGAGCAACACTAGTGTCACTTGGAAAAAGAGACATTAAGAAAGGCAAGAAGAGTGGAATTCCATCACTTGTGACTTGAAGCCTGAATGGACCCCATTAATAGTTTGGGGATAAGGTCTTGGTTCTGTTTTTTTTTTTTTTTAACTCCGTCCTTTTTCAGACCCTGGCTCAAGGAGAATGCCTCGTGTACTCTTATGACCCAGAGATGCAAATCTCGGGGGAAAGGGATCACCACTGCCATCTAAGAGAAGACAGCCAGTTACATATGTGGTCAAGCAAGGAGACAAGTCAAAGGGAAACCTTTTCCATAAGCCAGCTGCACAGTGCAGTTAGACACAGAAACTTCTCTGAGGAGCCTGAGCAAAACAGCTCTTCACGTGGACACTCCATGTCCAAATAAAAACCCATCTTGCTTGAATGCCTAACTCAGTAAAAGCATATGGTTGTCAAATATGCATCCAAAAGCAGCAGTGACAAGGCGGTGGTTTGTTCTTTGAGAAGGGAGAGGCTGGCTGGCTTCTCACAGCCAAGATGGCATTGCATCTGCTGCTCCGAGCTGTCTCCCCAGTGGGTTTGCTCTCTGATGTGACGGGGATTTAGCAGCACAGAGAGGCTGGGGCTGTCTCCTGGGATGCATTTGGCTGACTCCCCTCACTGCAGTGGAGTTCTTCCCTATTTACAGGGACAAGTAACCGGCTTAGTGCTTTTATCTCTGTTTGCTATTTAAAAATAATTTTTGTGTCTGCTTTTTACAATTCCACTTGTCCCCCGGGAGATGACTTCTTAGAACAAGTACTTGATGTTAAATGGAGCTCAATGGACTTCCCTCTTACAGGGTGGGCATCCTGAGGGGGCAAGCAGGGTTTTACGGGACACTGAGCTATGCTGAAGTTTGTCTCTCATATTTTCACCCAGTTCCCTCTATTTTGTGCTGTGATGTTGAGGCAGACGCTAGTTGATGCCAGGACAGATGGGGCATCTCATTCCCCATGGATGGCCTCAGTCCAGCACATTTCTTTTGGCCACTTGCTTGTCTAGGAAAGAGAAGAATACACTTATGACTTGCTCAGAGGGATAAGTTACAGCCTACCCTGCCCTACTGCTGTCTCTCTCTGCGTGATGTGCGTTTCCCTTCATGCAAGGAGCTCTCAAGATGGCAACATAGCAACTTGGCATTCTCCCAACACAAAAAGAGCATCCCATTGCTCCTGGAAAGATGGGATGTGCATGTGAGGGACCAGAACCTTGTCCCACCCATGCAGTAAGACCAGCAGACTGAGCACAGCGTGTTTCTGCAGCAGGCAATTGCAGTGGCACTGGATGTGGTACTGGAAGGTCACATTTTTGGAATTCTCTGTATTACTCAGCTAATTGCTGGGAAGTTCACAATTCAGATTGCTGTTGTTTTTTTTAAGGGGAGTTAAAAAAAGAAAATAAATCTTAAACCTCCCAATCCACACTCTTTGCTTTCAGGCTTAGCAAAAATAAATAGATGAATAAATGAAAAAGATTAAACTGCGCTCAGGAAAATCCAATCCTGGAGCAACAGCTCGGGTCTTCAAAGTCTGGCAAATGCATAGATGGAGGCGTGATTTGCAAGCTCCAGTTTCCAGTACCTGTAGCAGGGGAATTCCACAGCCTCACTTTCTGGCTGTCCTTCTTCCCTCACTATCACTTTGGCAAGGTACCAGCCACTGCTTCCTCCTTTGCCATCATGCCCTATCCTCACCCTCCTCACCTGCTTCAGCGTTACTGCTTCAACGAAGAATTCATCAGCCTTTGAGAAGGAAAAGAAAAAAAGGTAAGGCAATATTTCTCCCTAAAAGCGAACCAACCAACCAAATTTATTTGTGCAATCAAACCAACATCATCAGCCTGCTGCAAGATAATTCTTCACAAGATGAAATAGAAAGTCCAAATAATTTACCAAGGAATGAAAGCTTGAATATTTGTGCGAGATGTAGAACATTAGATTTACAAATAAATGAGCTGCCAGCGTTTTAAATCTCCCACATCATTGCATGCCCTCCACAACTGTAAAAAAAGAAAAGTAATTTGATTATGAAGAATTTCATACACAGAGGCAGGACATCCGAGTTCAAACCCCTGCTCAGACATTAGCTTTCTGGGAAATCTGGGGCAGGTCATTTCAGACCACATCCACAGAGGTATTTAGAGGTACAGTTCAAAGAAATTACTCTGCATGGACTACTGAGCACACTTTAAACCCAGGCAGACATACAAACATCAGGCTGCACAGGGGTATTCCCAGCTGCTCCATGAGTTGAGTTCAGATTTTGTTGCTAACTTAACCGAGTAACCCATACCCTCAATACCACACAAGAGATATGAATTTTATGTGGTTTCTTTTTTATTTTAGACCTGGAAAAAGGCTCGTGTCACCAACCTATCGATTAGTCCAAGTGGTGGCCCCTCCAGACCAGACCTCTGTTACCTAAGAGCGTACTAGGAGCTGCAGTTCCAGATGGCTGAAGGGATGTTTTAAAAGAGATGTTTTAAAGAGAACTGTTTTAAAAGAGCAAGTTACTCCCCTGGGAATCAGACCAGACGGTGTCTATGGTACAAGTTGTTGAGGCCTCATCCCAGGTTGGACAGAGCTTTGAGCAACCCAGTCTAGAGGGAGGTGCCCTGTCCCACGGATCTGAATGATCTTTAAGGACCCTTCCTACCCAAACCGTTCTATGATTCTATGTACAGCCGCACATGTGTATGTGTAAACACACAACGTATCTGAAGCATATAGCCCAACAAACAGATATGACTGCTGTGGTTACCATCTGGCCAAGATACCTCTCTAGGTAAGCTCATTGTTTATCTCCCAAAAGCCCATGAAACTTATATGGTGGTAGCATATATCCAGTTAGCTCCCAGAATGCGTGGTGGCAAGGTAATATTTACTTAAATACTTAAAGTTATTAAGACAATCTTCATTTTTCCCCAAGCTGACCTTCAAAATAAAGATAACTAAACATATTACCACTGTTTTAAGTATTAATGATGTGCTTGCACACATGAACAAGTGTAACTAACATACTGAAAACTGCTGAATTGTGAATTTAAGGTACCAAAACCTCACAGAGTCAATGAAGTCTAATTCATTAGGTCTAATGTTCATCTTATGTATTAATGGCTGATATAAATTAATGAGTAAGTAGCTAACTGGAACCACAGCAGGGAAAACACCTAATTTAGAGGCATCTTTCCAATTTACCTTCTCTACAGGCTGTTAGTTTGCATCTGCAAGCAAACTTTTCAAGTTAAATTGGTAATCAAGGTGCTATTGGTTTAAGTGGTTGTACATTAGAGGCTGCACTGACTTAACTACATTTCTTTTTAACAGAGTATCTGAGTTAATTAGGGTAGGTGTACTCATTCAGTCTCTTGAATAGAGAAGGTCTAAGTTTGTTGGATTCATTCACCAGCTTTCATGCCCACAGAGCAAGTTGGCCTATAAATAATTTTGGGGAGCAAAAATCAAATGCTCATAATCTCTGTTGAACATATTTGTATCTTCTGTGAACCAAGCATCTTTCCTTGGAACTCCATTGGAACAGTCTCCAAACCACCAGCAAAACATGACTGATTTTGCTACCATTTTGGCAAAACTAGACTTCACCAAATGACAAAATGCTGGTTTTTACAGCTTGGACCAGTCTTTTTTAAAAATAAATAAATAAATCTGTAATGTAAGTGCATGGGCAAAAAGACAATGTCTGCAATGTCCATGTCTGCAAACCTTTGTACCATTTGAAAGCAAAACAAGCTTTCACACTACGTAAATGTCACGAGTTTCCACAGACAGGTCTTACAGGCACAAGAAAACCCTGATGAAAGTTATTTTAAAATATAAAATCTCAGTGATTTCAGTGAAGAACTGGAAATTCTGGAGACTCAAAGGCAAATACAACATGTTAATGCATATTTCAGAAGCCTAAATTCAATGGTCAGTTTTGAAAACATGACCTCCTTTTATCCTCATTTTCTTTTCATTCTAAGTCTTCAATTAAATAATGACACAAAAGAGGGGAAATCTGAGGAGTTCTGTGATCAGATTCTCAAAATCTCCTCTAGGAGATACTGATTAGATTTTACCAGACTAAGTTGGACCCTAGAGATCCAAAATGTGCCTCATAATTGGATATATATTAAGTAGGTTGACCCCATAGATCAGATCAGCACACTATTTGCTTATTAATGTTGCAAGGGCTTTAACTGAAGTTTGACCTCTTCATTATCTCCATCTTTCCAGGGAACAAGTTCTGTCTTCAGCCAAGGCCATTTCATAGAATCATAGAATTGTTTGAGTTGGAAGGGACCTTAAAGATCATCCAGTTCCAACCCCCGTGCCCTGGGCAGGGACACCTCCCACCAGACCAGGTTGCTCAAAGCCTCATCCAGCCTGGCCTTGAACCCCTCCAGGGATGGGGCAGCCACAGCTTCTCTGAGCAACCCGTTCCAATGCCTCACCACCTTCATTGTAAAAAATTTCTTTCTGGTGTCTCACTTAAATCTCCCCTCTTCCAATTTAAAACAGTTGCCCCTTATTCTGTTGCTACACATCCCAGTAAACAGTCCCTCTCCAGCTCTCCTGTAGCTCCCTTCAGATTTTGATGGGCTGTTATAAGGTCTCCCTGCAGCCTTCTCTTCTCCAGGTTGAGCAACCCCAGCTCTCTCAGCCTGTCCTCACAGGGGAGGTGCTCCATCCCTCTGATTATTATCATGGCCCTCTGCTGGACCTGTTCCAACAGGTCTATGTCCTTCCTGTGTTGAGGACTCCAAAGCTGGAAGCAGTACTCCAGGTGGGTCTCACGAGCACAGAGCAGAGGGGCAGAATCACCTCCTGAGACCTGCTGGACACACTTCTCTTGACGCAGCCCAGGACACAGTTGGCTCTCTGGGCTGCCAGCGCACATTGCCGGCTCATGTTGAGCTTCTCATCCACTAGCATTTCCAAGTCCTTCTCCTCAGGGCTGCTCTCCAGCCATTCTCTGCCCAACCCGTACTTGTGCCTGGGATTGCCACGTCCCAGGTGCAGGACCCTTTCTACCTCCCTCTATTCAGGACATTGGCATACAAAAACATATGGAAAATAAGCCACAAAAACTGAATGCAACATGGCTGAGGGGAGACTGGAGGAAATAGAAAGGAATCAGTTTAGGCTTTCGGTTCTGATTTTCACATTAAAGAAGATGCTTCTTATTCCTTTGCCCCAGAAGCCAAATTTTTTGCCATATTAGATGGAGGGGGATAGGTTGTGGGCTTTTTTTTCCTTTTTTTTTTTTCCTTTCCAAGGGAATGGAAAGGTTCTTGGAAGATGGACAGACTTTCTGGAAGCCTTCCCCAATCTGAAGATGCAATTTCACAGTCAGTACTTGTCTGGGGAGCAAACCAGGAGACTCTTTTTGAACAGATTGATGTCAAGGAAGACCACAATGACCCGAATCAAAGCATCCCTCCAACCACAACCTCTTACGATGCTTGGTGGACACGATTTATTTCTCCCTAATGCCCTAGTCCAAACTTGCAAGGAAATCAACCACATTTACAAATACATAGCTCAAAAAAGAAAAAAGTAAGAAAATCTACAAACCATCACGTGCTTTAAAACCCATCTTAAGGAGCCAATGTGTGGACTTACATTGCCTTTTTCAAATTTATTGACGGTGTTGATGCAGTTATAGAGAACACGATCTCCTGTATCTCCCTGGTCACCAATGAGGCAGACGAAGACATTGGCATCTGTGCCACTGCCACTTACCGTCCCAGTGCAAACTGTCACCCGGTATTTTATCACTGTGGAGACATAAATGAATAAAACAATTTCAGCAACACGACTAATTGCCATTTAAATTTATTGCATTTTCCACAGACTTGCAATTAATTTTAAGGGTTCATACTTCCAGTTGGTACTTCTGCTGATGTATTGACTTTTACACTTAGGGAAAAAAAGGCAAGAAAGAAAAAAAAAAAAGAATTAAAAAAATGAAGACCTGAAATATTAAGAAAACCCATAAAATCCCTCCAAAAGAACACAAAATTGCCATCCTCTTCAGGTAAAACCTCATGAATTGGAGTGCATGACCTTCTAAGGGTCTCAGGTCTCCTACTTCCTCTCCTGCCTTACCAAAAGGGGCCCGGTGGTGAGTCCTGGGAAGCTTTTAACACCACATTTGAGGAAAATATCTTATTCAGCATCTGGGGGCATGGCAGGCAAGTTCCCAGACAAGTCAAAACACTCAGGGACCTGAGGAATGGGGTCTTTGTGTTGGCAGGACAAGCTTCAGTTGATCCCATCTCCTTGGGACCCTTACAGTGCAGAATGGTTGTCAGGTTACAGTTGAATGGTATCTTGCCTCCTAGTCACTCTTGAGATCTTTATCTAGGATTTTGCCAGATGGACCTTTTCCACCCCCACCCCACTCTTGTCTCTGCTTTCCTACCCCATTGGGTGAGGGACTTCTGGAAGAAATTTCACAACGAAGAACCAGCCCACAGACCAACCTTCAGGAAAGAGAGACCTGTTTTATCCAGCATTGGGAAGGGACAAGGAACAATGCTTGCTTGCTTCCTTCCTTCTTTCTTTCCTTCTCCCTTCCTTCCTTCATTGACAAACCCAACTGCAAGCCCAGCACAGGGGCATTGCATCTCCCCTCTGTTCAGCACAACGTCTCCTCACAGGGAAATGCCTGCATTGAACTCAAGCAGCCCTCTCCACAGTTCATTAAAAATAGATTTCAAAACCAGGTTTATTTACATTTTAATAACATCTGCAATTACCATTACTCTTCCTCTTCTGAGGAGCTGCTCAGCTGCATGCAGATCACTGAGTTCATTGGAAATTTCACAAAACAGGGTCCTCATGGTCTATAGAATGTGGAGCTCCACAGGGTGCTTGGTGGAAATAAGAGAAATCCCAATGGCCACCTTGAGATATTCTGCTCTCCAAAATCCCCCCTACATTTGACTCTTGTGGCACAAGGTAAAGACAGAAGTGACCACTTCTGGAAGCCAACACAAAGTTCAGCAGCTTTACTTAATTAAATCACCAGTTCAAACATAGGTAACCCAATAAATAGTTCATGTTGCTCACAACATAGTGAAAGGTTCCTATGCTCTTTCACAACTGCTCTGTGCAACTTCCTGTGCATTTATACATAAAGCTGAATAAATGTGCATATAATTAAATAAAACTTTAAAGCCCCAAAATGATTGTTAAAATTTCATATTGCATTCCAGCTAAGCTTGCTTTCTATTAACATCTCTTGTAACTTGGCATTTCATATTTTAAGGCAGACTGAAAAAAATACAAGTTTGAAAAAAAACCACCAATATAAATATAGCTCTGGAAACAATTGCGCTGTGGCCAGAGCAATCCCCATCTCCCACCACAGAGAAATCTGCTCAGAATAAAAGCCTGGGATTTCTCAGGCTTTATGCAGCCATCCATGCACACAGAAAAGACTGCAGAGAGAAAGTGCCAGAAAGGGAAGCTAATTGAATTGCATTAGTCTGCCCGCGCATCCCTGACACAAAGAGGGCTTCTTTCTATTCAGGTCCTAAGCAAGCCCCTGCATGGAGCCCATGGCTCTCACCTGGCATGACTTCAGTCACCAGAGATCCCTCTGCAGGGAGCTCCCGCACGATCTCATTGTCTTCTTCATTTATATCTAGCCAGCGGCCACAGTTGAATGTGTATTTTTCTTTTGTCAGCGTTTTCAGCAGAGTTACCTTCATTAAACCAAAACATTGCATGAGTTCAGAGGCTTAAAGACAAAAAAAAAATAAAGCAACAAGTTCCTGACAGGTTTTGTTGGTTTTTTAGGTTTTTTGTTGGTTGTTTTGGTTTTTTTTTGCCTGGGAAGCAAGAGTAGTTAGCAGCAGAGAAACAGCACACATTAATAACAAGATCGTGGTTCCAATTCATGTGCCGCAGTGGTGCATGGAGCAAAGCCTGTCACGGCCGATGGCTTTTCATTCCTTCTTTCTCCAGCTTTGTGGTGTAAGTTTTGACGGATACCGTGGCTCTCAGTAATTGCCCGTCACAGGCCACCATGTGAATCCAGGGAGAAAATCCTGGATGGCGCTTCCACCACTGGTTCTCGCAGCTCAAAATCACTGCGTGGCATGTTGAGAAAAACACCCAGGAAATGACAGCAAGCCATTAAAGATCTGCAGTACCTTCCAAAGGAGCGATGAGCAAATAAACCCCGCCAATGGCTGGCAAAGCAGGTGAAGGGAGGGTGCAATGAAGGCCTACAAAATCACAGGTGGCATGGAGGTGGCAGAGGGGGGAGCATCAACTATTCACTCTTCTGCCACCAGAAATACAGGGCATCAAATGATGCTTGTTCAAAGCAAACAAAAGGGCACAATCCACCTGTGAAGTCCTTGCCAAAAGCTGTTATGGTTGCTAAAAGTTTAAATTTTCAAGGGGAGGCCGGAACAAAAGAATGGAAGAGAGACCTGCCCAAAGCACTGTATTTAGTAGGCCTGTTCAGGAATTAAGCCTCCAACTGGAAATAGTCAGAAACTGCAAGAATGTTAGGGGTAAGTATCATAAATGCTTGGCCTTTTCTTACTGTTGTCTAGTCATGCACTTACGTGACACAGGTGAGAGAATGTTGGGCTAGATGGACTTTTGGCCTGGCCAGTATGGCTGCCCTTGTAATAAAAAATGGAAGCCTGCCCTGGCACGAAGCAAGCCTGGCATAAAATGTGTGAGGACTGGAACAAAATATCATTCACATTTAATCTAAGTTTCTAGATGATGAAACGGATGCATAAGTGATGGGGTCCATATGACATAAGCCTGATGCATCCAGAAAACATCAGACTGGTTGTACTTGGGCAGATTGATTTCATGCATCCTTACTGGCTTTCTTAGAGATTTTGGCCCACAGTGAACCCTAAACACCTCGTCAGATCCCTCTTGACCTCCCTGAACACAATTTCTCAGCAGAAAAAGATATCCCAGGGAAATGTATATCTATGAAAAGTCCAAACATTCTTGCCCATCATCTGTGAACAAACTGAGAAAACTGCAGCAGCCCAAAGTCTGACCAGCTCTTTCTTTTAGATAAAGACCACATCCAGACACCTTCTCCCACCATGTGGTGAACGCGGCAGTACTCTACGGTGTTTGGCTCCATATGCTTTCACAGCTCCCTGACAACGCAGGAGAGCAGGACCTGTCAAAGCGCATTAGAGGCACGCAAGAAAAATCTCTGAGTGGTAAATTGTGATTTATCATCGCAGTTATTTACGGCTGCAGAAAAAAGTATATGTCTTGTTAAGTACAGAGAATCACTTCCAAGCTCTGCAGAAGGTGTATGGGCGAAGCTTAGAGATGAACTTGCTGCTTTGCACACTCAGGCAAGACATGAGAGCATGGTAATCATTGCTGGTGGAACACAGGACATGTGGCTGAAGATCAAGCAGATCATGCTTTTTATTTCCCAAACAGCATAGTAAAGCTCTCTTCTGCACAGTTTCCAGTCTGCAAATGTCCACCTCCTGCAACAGGGCTGTCAGCATCTCAGGGCAGGTTATGCTCCACTGCACAACAGGTCTCTACCATAATTAGTTTTTTGTTAT
>BJBW01014510.1:17711-34236 GCA_004320125.1 Scolopax mira | reverse complement strand
GGGGGGGGGGGGGGGGGGAAGACACTGAATTAAGGACCAGCGACCGCTTTAGAAATGAAAGGGGGGGATGTGTAGGACACGGTGCTCTCCCATCGATAATTAAAAGCAAAACCGACAGAAAGCAGAGGAGGAAGATGATGAATGTTCTCCAAGAATCCTCCTCAGCGGATAATTTTAAGGTTTAAAAGTGGTTTTTCCTCAGGGTTTTGTGAAGGTCTCTGCGGGGACCGGAGAGGGGGGAGAGGGGCCGGACGGGGCCTCAGGCCCCCCTCTCCCGTCCCCCTCTCCTCCCTCTTCGGTCCCCGCGGGGAGGACACCGGCCCCGGCCCCGGCCCCTCCTCGCCGGGCCCTGCCCGCCTGACGCCTCCTCCCCCGGCCGGCGCGGCCATGGCGGCGGGGTGGTGGCGGCGGCGGCGGTAAGCGGCGCTGAACGACGCCAGTATGGCGGGTCCCGGCGCGGCCCCTTCGCGCCTGGCACTGGCCCTGGCCGCTTTAGCAGCTTTGGTGGCCATTAAGTATTACCGGGACGGTGAAGTAGCCCGGCAGCAGGTAACGGGGAAAGGGGGGGGGGGGGAGAGAGGCGGTCCTTGAGGTCGCGCTGCCCCTCACGGAGGGGGGGGAGGGGGGGAGGAAATGGCGGGCGGACCCGCTGGCGCCGCTGTGGGGGTCGGAGTGATGGCGGCCGCTAGGCTGAGGGGGAGACGGGCGTTGAGGTGGCCCCCCTGGGGATGAGGTGGCTGCTGCTGGGCTGAGGGGACCACCAGGCAGTGGTAGCTACGGGGGTTTAGGTGGCCACTAGGGATTGAGGTGGCCACTGCTGGACTGAGGGGACCATCACGCATTGGTGGCCACTGGGATTGAGGTGGCCACTGTGGTTGAGTGGCCACCACTGGGCTAAGGGAAGCACCCGGTATCAGTGGTCACCAGGGTTGAGGTGGCTATTGGGGATGTGGTGGTGGTGGAAAGGCTGAGGTGACTGCCAGGCAGCAGTGGCCACTGGGATTGGGGTGACCACCAGGCATAGGTGGCCACAGGAGTTGAGGTGGCTACTGGGAGCTGAGGTGATTGCCAGGAATCAGTAGACACCAGGCAGGGCTGAGGTGGCCGCTCGTGGGCTGAGGTGGCCGCTCGTGGGCTGAGGTGGCCGCTCGTGGGCTGAGGTGGCCGCTCGTGGGCTGAGGTAACCACGGAATTGAGATGGCTGCTGGGGGTTGAGGTGACTACCAGGCATCTGTGGACACCGAGAATGAGGTGGTGGCCATTGCCAGACTGAGGGGACAACAGAGCTGTGGTGGCTGCCACTGGGTTCTGGTGGACACAGGTGGCTGCCAGGATTGAGGTGACTATGAAGCCGTGGCAACCAGTGCCAGGCTGTGGGGACCACAAAGTTTTGGTAGCCCTCAGCCAAGCTGTAGGGACCACCGGGCATCAGCAGTATCACCTCCTCTTGACATGGCGGTCAAGGTGGTGTCTCCTTCCCTGGCAAAAAGGCTCAAAACTCATATTTGTGTGGATTTTTTTTATCCCATAAATGTGTCTTGTGTGCCCTGAGCGACTCTGGCTGTAGAAGCAGCAAAAGAATGACCTGAAAAATTGGAAGGTTTTTTAGGAGCTTTATTGTGTTGTGGTTTGTTTGGGGTTTTTTTTTTTTTTGTGGTTTTGTTTTGGTTTTTGAATTGGGCTAACTGACATTGGTTTTGATTGTAATCTGTATAAAGTGTACCTTTGTGACAGCTCCAGCTCCCCTGGCTCTTTGCTCCCATGTGCATCCTTCAACATCTAAAAAGGTTTGCAGAAAAGAGCAGAATTCTTTTTCTTGAGAATTCCTATAGTAAAAGGACAAGTGTTTTTAAAGGATGCCTCCTTGCTTTGTCTCTTGCATTGGAAAAAAAAAAAAAAACAAAGAGGGGAAATGGCTCAAACCAGTTAATTAGAAGGACTCTTCTGATGGAGACAGAAGGATGAGGATGGTCCTTCACAGGGTGGCTGAGGGGACCTGACAAAAAGCCAGGTCTCCTGGAGGTTTGGTTTTTTCTGAGGGGATGGGCAGGGGGCTGTGCCTGGGCACTGCTGGAGAGAACACCCTGTGAACAGCCCAAGGCTTTTATTTTTCCTTCCTCTCTAAAGCATATGTCTTGTCTCTTTCTTCAGAAATGTTTATTTAGCTAAACAACCCACAAGCAGGTGGGAGAAGAAAACTCTTTGTGAAAACCACAGCTCTCCTCCTCTACAAAGAGACTGAAAAAGCTCAGTCTTATTCCTCTGGCACAAACAGGGAAACTTTTCATTTCTTATAATCGCAGATTAGAAAGAAGAAGAAGAAAAAAAAAAAAAAGGAAAAAAACCCCACAAGCTCTGGAGAGCTTTCTTTACGGTGAATGTTATCAGGAAGCAAAAGGCCAAGCCCTGACATCTCTCTTGCCTTTTGAACATAATTTTTATCATCCCTTTTGACTGAGTGCAGCAGGACCGGTGGAAATCTTTGTTCCTCCGTGGTTGGGGTCTTATCTCTGGCCGGGTGGGTCCCTGCGGTGTCGGTGTCCGTGCTTTGTGGGTGTGGAAATGGAAGTTTCCGGAGGGAGCGATGTGTCCCGGGGCTGCTCGAGCAAGTGGTTGCCGGAGCAGCGGGTGTTGTAGCCAGCTCTGGGGAGGGCAGCTCTGTAGCCCGGTTCTGATCCCGTTAGCCAGCTGCTGGCCCACGTGTGTGAGATGGGAGCGCACACAAGAGCCGCCTGACCACAGAGCTACCACTTCTCTAGCCAGCTGTGGTTGTAGGAATAATTATCTGATGGTTTTTCATTGCTTAACCGATGTTAAGTGCAGGCTGAGGGGGTAGGAGCGTGCTCTCCATTCAGATTGATTTTTGGAGGCCAGCAGCTAACACCAGGCACCCGTATCCCCCCCCCCTTCACCTTCTGCTGTCTTATTAAAGACCCAACCAGAGAAATTCTTCTGTATCCGGCGGGTATAACCGGTTATCTTTCAGCCTTCAGCCCTGTTAAGTAAATGATCATGAGTTTTCCCTAATAGTACAGCAGCAGGCGGTCTGACCAACTCAAAAACTTCCTTGCTCATTTGCCTTCCCGCCCCTTGAGGCCCGTGTCTGTGAAGTGCAAAAGGAAGCAAGACTCTGCAAGATTTCCTCAGCAGGGAATGGTGGATGCACTGTGGTGGGGACGAGGAAAGGGACCTTCTCTCCAGAGCTTCGTGAGGGGACCCCGACCGTCAGGGGACAGGGCAGTCGCTCAGGGAAATGTTGTTACCTATTTGCAGGGCCAAGGACGTGCATCCCCGTTCGTTTGGGGATTGAAAGGGCACTTTTGGCCCCAGGAACATTGACAATCCAGAGCAGATCATCCCTGCACATAGATAAATAACCATCTTGTCTCTTCACTCTTCCTGCACCCTCCCCTCCTTGTCTTTGCTCAGGTCTCAGGTCTCTGTTTTGTATCCCAGGGTCTTTATTTCTGCCTGTCTCTGTCCTGAAACTGCCCTGGAAAGCTCTTAAGTGCTTTTTGTTGCTGCAGTTGACGGGAGCAAAGCCTTCCAGGCTGCATTAGTGCTGCTTCAGGCTGGCAGGCAACAGATGGAAAATAAACTAGTTGAGGAGCTCTGGGGATGGTAATGGTGCTGCAGGCAGTAGAGAATAAGCACGGTTAAACAGCAGAATACAGAGTATTTATCCTTGCAGCTTCAGGCTTTTACGGGGGTGGCAGGGGAAGCTGCCCCAAATGATGGGTGGCAGGGGATGTGCTGCAGGCTGGCTGGCAGGAGTGTGCCTGCTCTGACTTGCTCTCTCTTCCTCTCACATCAACGTGGAACTCTCTTGTTCTGCTGCTGAGTTGGGCCAAGTGGAAATGACCAGAAGCATCCAGAGCCTTTGTGGGGGTGCTCCAAGGGAGACACTGCATTTCGGTGGGGTTTTCCGCTGGGCAGTCCCCCCAGTGGACCTTGCAGAGGGAGAAACTGAGGCTCGGGGTGGCTGGGATCTTGCAGAAGTTTCTGGAGAAGACCATGGGGTTTGTGACTCCCCGATGTGTGGCTGAACGAGCAGGCAGAGCTCCCTGCGGAGCCGAGATGCTCCTTCCATCCCTGAGCCTGGAGATTGGAGGGGAACCTGACCAGAGCAGGGCGGTTGTGTGCGGTGATGCTGGCGTGGAATCTCAGCACCCGTGAGCAGCACCACTTTCTGCCAAGCTCCAAGGGCTGGGATCATTTCTTTGGTGTTTTTGTAATGTGGATACTCGTGTATTTGACTGCCTTTGTTTCACTGCGCATCAGTTAATTACAGAAACCACCATCTCCAGGTGCTCTGAACGTCTGCAGGTTTAGGACTAACTATCTGGAAAAAGTTGGAAATGTTTCTAACAGAGGACTTTGAGGCTGACTGAGCGGATGATTCAGTTTGAATTACTCAGCCAGATGCAGTTTTAATATGCTCATGCCAACGGTTTCTGGACACCGATCCCTATTGTAAATAGCACGAATTCCTGCCAAGGGGCGTTAATCTTTCCACTTGATGGTTGTGTTTGTGTGCTGGAAAGAATGCAAATAAACCCTGAAGCTGAGAGGGGCTGGAGTGAATTTCTGTAAGAGGTTGGAATGAAATCTGACTTATGTTTCTTCCCGAACTAGGAGCTGGCACTGAAGTCTTTGGGAAGTGAGGGGCTGTTTCTCTTCTCTTCTCTGGACACAAACAACGACCTGTACCTCAGTCCAGAAGAGTTCAAGCCAATAGCTGAGAAGCTGACGGGTGGGTGTCTGTCAACCTTGCAGAACACTCTGCATAAACCCAGCAAAAGCCAAAGATCATGCACTCAGCAGTTTTTATGAAATGTCTTTATTCTTTTCCGGGTGCTGTTTTGGGTCTTATTTACATGAAGAGAGGCTGCTAAGCTTTACATGTTTCTGAAAAGGCTTAAGCACTAGACATGACTTTCACAAAGTAGAGGTTTTACAAGATGGACATCCCATGGCTGGACTAGCAAAGTACAGAAGTCACTTTGTCTAGAGCTTAAAGGGGATTTGGGATGGGTGAATGCAACACATACAGCTCAGCTCAGGCTGGGCCAAAGCTATTAGAGAGTTGCAGCACTTCATCAATACCCTGCTCCGGCTGCAGCGGCCTCTCTCAGAGAGCAGTCGTGAGAGAGCAGGTTTGGAGACTCTCAGTGTGTGTGGCAAATGTCTCTTGGTGGTGCCAAGCAGGAAGAAGCGTGGTGACAATGTACAGGAGAGCTTACAGTGCAGTCAAAATACAGGCAGTTGTTTGCTTGTATGATTTGCTTGTGTTCTCATCCCTCCTGGGTGAAATGAGACTGATTCACTGAGCCATGAGGTTTAGGCAGAAACGTCTGCTAAAAGGAGGGCTCCCCTTTAATTCATGCAGGTCCCAGGGGTGGGTTTGAGTTCTGCCACTTCGTAGGGACAGCTGGGAAGCTCCCAGTGCTCCTGGATTTGCCAGGATAAATGTGTAATCACTTCACCATCGCTTAAAAGGCGAGGGAGGGGAAACAGCTGCTTAAATTCCTGTCTCTTTGTTCTAGGGGTTGCTCCCATCTCAGAATTCGAAGAGGAGGAGACTCCTGACCCAAACGGGGAGACCTTGTCCGTTGTGGCTAAATTCCAGCCCTTGGTCATGGAAACGATGACGAAGAGCAAAGATGGTTTCTTGGGAGTAGGTATCATGCAGGATGTGTATGGCCAGAAATTCTGGTATAAACACGTCCAGTGGGCTGGTGACATCACCAGGGATAAGCCCTTGCACGTGTGGAGGGGGAGGTGGTCCTGCTGTCCGTGGGATTTGCTCTGATAATCAAGCTCCTGGCTTCCTGCAGCGTTTCACTGTTTTCAGCGTGCTCAGCAGCGTTGTGCCCTAATTAATACACCCTTCCTGGGAAGCTTGAAGCAGACTCTCCTGGAGCTGAGTCCAAAAGCAGTGGTGTAACATGGCCTGTTCCCCTCCTGCTTCCTATTACTCCCATCATTGAAAGCTGACAGAACTATTCGGTGGGGTTTGAAGTAGTAGGAAGAATTTAAAACGTGATTTGGTGGAGTTTTTTTTTTTAAAAAAAAGCCTTCTCCAAAGCCTAGTGACATCCATCAGCATTACTGCACGTTTGAAGAGTCTGGTCTAGGCTCTGACAGTGTCTGTTGTTCACAGATTTCTCACGTCGCTCTGGCTGGGCTGAGGAATTGGACTGCCCCAGCAGCCCCCGTGAGCGTGATGCTTGCCAGGCAGTTTAAAGCCTTTCTTCCTCCAAAGAATAAACTGGATCTTGGGGATCCGTGGTGGATAATTCCTAGTGAATTGAACATCTTCACTGGGTATCTTTCCAACAACAGATTTTACCCTCCGCCTCCCAAGGGCAAAGAGGTGAGATATGAAACTCAATTTCTGTATACCTGAGAGGTAGTTTGTGTAACTGTTCTGCCATGTAGCCCAGATGAACCACAGGAATCCCTAGAGCAATAAGGCCATTGCTTTATGTCTCCCTGGACTTACTAAGGGGGCAAAAAAGCCACAGCACACAGCACCATCTCCTAAATTTGAGATAAAACTGAGAGCAGGCAGAAGCTCTGGGTGTCTGTCACGGCCAGTTGAGCCTGATTCGAGTATCTTCACCTTGCTTTGTTTAAATATTTGGGGTTTTGGGCTAGTCTTTCCCAGACAGAGAGGGGAGGGGGTTATCCAGAAAGTGCTTGTATGAAGTGGTCGTACCCCGTGGAGCAGTTGCTGAGTGCTACCCCAGAGGTGAGCATTTCATTCACAGCTGAAAGGATGTGTATACATGGTTTGTAAAGTGAGGTGTCTATTGCTCTCCCCTGGGGTGCCAGGTAGGTGTTAGTGATCAAATAGTTGATAGACCTTCCCAGCCCAGTGTGTTTATTGATTGTGTACCCACTCCTTCAAAGTCTTAAGTAGTATTGATGGAGGCAGCCTCGCAGATCAGTTTACCAAACTTAGACATTCAACCAACTGGGGCGATGGAAACTTGCAAACAATGGGAATAATATAAAAAGGATGGAAGTTTTAAAAGCAGTCTCTTGCTTTGCCTCCTTGTTTTGTGATGAGGTAGGTTTCTGAGCTAATTTTCAAGTCATAGCAATTCACTCGCCTTCCTGAGCTGGTGGAGAGAGTTCCTTTGGAGCTGCAGCTGACCTGCAGTGAAGGAGCTGCTCTCATTTTTGCTCTCTTTCTGTAGATCATAATCCACAAGCTTTTGAGCATGTTCCACCCACGTCCCTTCGTGAAAACCCGCTTTGCTCCCCAGGGAGCTGTGGCCTGCATCCAAGCCATCAGCACCTTCTACTACACCATCGCGTTCAGGTGAGGCCACCGGTCCCGGGTGTTAGAGGAGGGTCTGAGGAGGGCACTTCTGAGTTTGTGGGAGTGGAGGAGGCTGCTGTGAGCCCATGGCAGAGAGCACGTGTGTCATTGTGTGTGCAATCGTGTTCCCAAGCAAGAACAGATGTGCCCTGGCTGGGAGGGAGGAGAAGCAGTTGGAGGAAGAGGATGGTTCACAGCCCATCTCACCCCTGTGTGATGCTTTGCTGGCACCCAAAGAGGGCACCCGTGGTCCCAGTGTCGCTGGGTGAGGAGGGGACTGTTGCCCAGATGCAGGACAGCAGCCATTCTCCATCACTGTTTGTTTGGAGCAGTATTTGGCTGAAAGGGGAGAGTCTAATTAGCAAGATATTTGTTAGATTTTGGTTAATCAGGGAGTGGAGTGCCTTTCCAAGGGGGAGAGTCTGGGGAATTCTGGGAAATTCTCTTTACTGGGAGTGTTAAACGCAGCTATTATTTGCCTGAACAAACTGAAAAGTCTTATTCTGCTCCTGCATTTCAAGGCAAGATAACTTAATTCATCCCTTCTGGATGGAAACTTGTTGCCCAATTCCAAAAGGCATTGATCCTGGAGATGATCCTGACCCCAGGGGATCTGCTCCAGTCTTTTACTCTCTTCATTGTGTGACATGAAAAGCTTTTTGAACTGAACCTCTCTGCCCCAATTTAGCTTCATAATTTCTGGTGCTTGGAGATAACTTTTCCCTGCTGTCATCTGCAGTGCCTGATCCTTTCTCTCCTCCCGGCACTGCAGCTGACAGCTCGTTTCTCATTTCAGGATCCATGCTGAGTTCCAGCTGAACGAGCCACCAGACTTCCCCTTCTGGTTTTCCCCAGGCCAGTTCACAGGTCACATCATCCTCTCCAAGGATTCTTCCCATGTCCGAGAGTTTAAGCTCTTTGTCCCTAACAACAGGTAGAACTCTTTCTCTTTCTGGGTGCTAAAGAGATTCCAGGATTGTTATTAAATGAGGCCTGGTGGAGCCCAGGGGCTCTGGGATCCTCTCCTGTGCCATTACTGGGGACTGTGCATGGGGGAAAGGCCAGTGGGCTCCTTTCCTATGAAGATAGGAGAGCAGTGACAGCCCTGTCCCCTGCAGTATGTGATGTCCTGGCCCAGAGGGATCTGCACTCTGAGCTTTGGGCAGGCAAGTTCTGCTGTTTGCTTATCTGTTTTCCCCACGTGTCCTTCTCTGCCAGCGGTCATCACGGTCATCCTGTCCTCCCTTCTCCAGATACAGTTGCTCCCTAAACTGGTTCTGATGCAATTTTTCAGGAATAGCTCTGTTTATCAACAGTTCTGGGGTTGGAAGAGGCAGGGAAGGACAAGGACGGTGGAGAAGCAGGACAAGGGGTTGCTGGGGAGATGGAGCATGGGGTTGGGGATGGATGTCCTTCCACAACCTGGCTGCAAGTGCTTCAACAGTGGCCAAGCCCCAGCTGTCCCATGCCAAACCACTGTAGAGGGAGGTATCTGCAGGCATGTGGGAAGACACACAGGGGAGGGGAATCCTGACACTGCCCTAGAGGTGGGCAGCAGCCTCTTCTGCCAGCTCTGCTGCAGACACTGCTCCCCTCGACCTGTCCCACCAGCCCTGGCTGTGGCAGGGACTCTTGGAGCTGTCAGGTACCTGTTGCAAGCTGCAGGGAGCTCCTTGACTGTCTGTGATGGATGAGCTCACACTTTTCAGCCAAGTCCCTGGAAAATCTGAGTGAACAGAGCTCTGCATTTCTCTTTAAAACTCACAAATGCATCTCACTGAGGATCCCTGACCCATTTCAGGTTTGATTCACTCACCAGTAGCTGTCTCTTGGAATTTGGAGGATGGGGAGAGATGGAAAGGGTGTGGAGAGCAGCCCGTGGCAATCCCAGTGCCTGACTTAAAGCACCAAAGTTCAGCAAAGCCTGATGCTCTTGCTCTGACATACTTTTTGCTTGGTGTTTTACAGGTTAAGGCTTTGTGTGCATAGCTTTGCTCTAGCTCATTCCCTCTCTCTGGCAAGCAGCTGGAAGCGTTTCAGGGGAAAGAGGCTTCAAATCTCTTTGCCCACGAGGGCTGGAGTGAAAATTCTGTTATAACATTACCCCGGCGACTCGATCCCTATGGCTCTGTCAGCACATTTGTTAAAGCCAGCAGACACGTAGGGCTCTGCCAGCAACCCCTTACAAAAAGCCTTTTGCTTCCAAAAAAACACTTTTAAAAGTTCAGCAGGATCAGAACGTGCAAGTTAAGTGCTGGGAAGAAAGGGAGAGAGCAAAGATACCTCTCTCTTGAGCACTTTGACAGTACTCAAAGGTGTGAGTGCGTTTGCCTGGACTCTGGTGGGTGGGTGCCTGGGCCCTGATCCAGCAGGGATCTGGTATTGGTGTTCTCATTTGTTTGGGGTTTCCCAACAGCTTTAGCCTTGGGTGACTCTGAACACCCCGGATTCACCTTGCAGGTCTCTGAACGTCGATATGGAGTGGCTGTATGGGGCCAGTGAAAGCAGCAACATGGAAGTGGACATCGGGTACCTGCCTCAGGTCTGTACTCCCTCTCAGTTCTCCCTGTAGAAACCCATCAGGGATTTATGCTCCCATGCTCCAGAGCTATAGAACCTCAGGTCTATAACCCTTGTTCTTCAGGGCTTTCTCTTGAACATTTCAGTATAACGATATAATCTCCAATGATCTGTCTATATCCTCTGCAGCAGTATGGCTCCCTATTGCCAGTTCTTGTGATATATTTGATTGTTTTTCCCTCTGTGTGTATTGAATCCAAAGCTCCTGGAGTTCATGTGGCTTTTTCCATTTGTAAAAAGTTGCCTGGCAGGCTGGGGGAGCAAGATTAGGAGCCGAACCCTGCCCCTGAGCCCAGAGGGGTGTATGGACAGCAGTGTGTCTGAATTTAGAAACTGCATGGGGTTATTCCTCTATTCTGTGGTAATCCCAGCTCTTGAGACAGGAAACATAAGTCAGGATTTTGAATGCCTGAATTTAACAGTTCCTGTATTCTCCTAAATTAGATCCATGTTTCTTTTTAATTGCCAAAAGTCAGGAAAAACAGACTTACCAAATAATTTCAGACGTACCACAACCCTGAGCTGCCCGGAGGCTCCTGAACAGCTTTCCCTGTTGCACCCTCTCATGGCCAGCCAGGGGCTGCGTGAGGGCTGTGCTGGTGGCAGGATAAAGAGCTCCATAATAGCCCTGCAGATTCCAGTGATTTTAAGGATCTGGTGTCCTACAGTCAAAAATCTCCACTGGGATGGTGGGAACACTGAGTGAACAGGCCTCATGCATTCCCCATCTATTGAGCACAGGCAATAACTGAGGGAATGAGGTTGCTTTCCTGCTATTGCCTGGTAAAACACATGGGCAATTGGTAAAGTGCAGCTCCAGGAGGCAGTACATCAAGCTGTATCTTAATTAGAAGCTGCACAGTCTTATTTTGCATCTTTATGCTGTTCTGGAGTACAGAAAACCCAGGAGGGGGGATATCTGCATTGCTCAGCTCTCGGCCTGTTCTCCTGCAGATGGAGCTGGAATCGACGGGGCCTTCAATCCCCTCTGTGATCCGTGACGAGAACGGAAACGTGATTGACAGCAGGGACCCCTCGGGGGAGCCCATTCAGTTTGTGTTTGAAGAGATAACCTGGCAGCAGGAAATCCCCTGGGAAGAGGCAGCCCGGAAGCTGGAAGTAGCCATGTATCCATTCAAGAAGGTGAGGAAGGGGCTGGGCTCTTTTTTGGTGCATTAATTTGGGGCAGATCAACTTCACTGAGATGTCCAATCACCTGGAAGACCAGGAGAAACCAGAGGCCACAACCTGATCAGCATTCAGAGTAGCGTGACGGTCCCAGCTCAGCGTGTGGCTCGATGGACTTCCAGATGAGGGAGGGCAGGATCTCTGAAAGGCCATTTGGGGTTGTGCAGCAGCACAGGTGGGACAGAAACCTACATGTCATGTGTCCCAGGCTCGTATTGTAAATGTAGGCTCATCCTTCCTTCCTCTTATCAGTAGGTGCCGAGGCCATTTCTGAGCGAGGCAGGTAATGGTGCTGCTTACAAATGGTTTTCCTCTGGCTTTACTTTTTGCAGTGTTCAGCTACCTTTGGTCCAAGCTTCCCTTATCAGCAGCAAACACACAATCTGCCTGTGCCTCTGCGTGCTGCAGCGAGACACAAATTTATAGCATTGGGTGACCCAAACTATTTAACATGCCAGTAGCCTGTGGAGCAGATGGCTACTGCCTGTCACTGCTTCCTTGGCTGAAGGGACACGTTTCGGTGGCTGCCTCTTTGTGCCTGAGCTTACAAATGTCCCTTTGAGCTGCCAAGATGTTAATAAAGTTCTCTTCATTTGAGCGATTGGAACAATCTCTGTACAGGGTCCCTCGCAGACAGTTTTTAGGCCCTGAAAAGCAGATTTCCTGGGCTGCAGAGGTGCCTTTGCAGACAGCCTGCCTGCAGTCTCTGCGGTGTGTAAAGGCTCTGCAAGGGCTGGTAACAGCCCACAGTGCCATGAGGGGCTCACTACAATCTCACCAGGGATGAAGTTGTCCCTGGGGAGAGCACCACAGTTGTCATTCACTTTAATCTACAGGATCTACTGCAGATTAAACTCTATGTGTCACCTGTGGGATGCAGCAGGTCTGGTTCCTTCAGACCCTGCTCGTATTTGGGCTGTTGTTATTTCTTAAGCTGTCTCTCTGCCTCCAGGTCTCCTACCTTCCCTTCACACAAGCTTTTGAGAGAGCAAAAGCAGAAAAGAAGCTGGTGCACTCGATCCTGCTGTGGGGTGCCCTGGACGACCAGTCCTGCTGAGGTGAGGACATTTCCCAGCGTGGCTGGAGGAACAATGTGCCTCATTGAGGCTCTGAGAAGAGCTGGGGGTGAGGGAGCTGGTCAGGAGGCAGCAGTAAATGTTGTGTTACTTGTTTTGGCACTGAAGATGCTGATAGAAAGGGGCTGGAAGTGGGGAATTACTGATGAGAGCTAAGGAGTGGGATCAGATCTGAGACAAGCCCTAGAGCAGCTCCCTAATTCCAGTGCCTTTGTCAAAGGGAAGGCACGGGTCTGGCTTTTCTCCTTTCTCTTTCCCTCTCTCTGCTTTGTCCTTGACACCTGCACAGAAGAAGCCAGAGCCGGATGTGGGCTTGGGGTTGCCCTGATATGGAGCTATTTCTACCCCCCACCCACACCTAAGAAGTTGCCCCATTGAGCAGGAGTGATGAGTGGGAGAGGGACAGGTATCTTTAGTCCTGTCTGTCCTTAAAAACTCTCCAGCATTTATGGGCTCTGCTTGGCACAAACAGCAAAGGCTGTTCCCAGGCTGGGTGGATCTGCAGGGCCCGATCCTTTCCTAAATGCACCAAACCTTGCAAGTGGCTGAGGTCTGCTCTGGTGAGTCTTCTCTGCCAGCAGCACACAAGGGAATGAATAAACTGGGGAAAATTGCCAGAAAAGGAAAAAAAAACCAAATGGGCTAAGCTGGGGGGAGCCTGAGCCAGCTGCTGCAGCTGCCAGAGCGGTGGCATCGGGGTGGCATCAAACATGGCAAGAGTCAGCTCTGGAAACCCAGCAAAACACTCTCTGTCTCTCCTCCTCCTGTGCCAGGTTCGGGGCGAACTCTCCGGGAGACCGTCCTGGAAAGTTCGCCCATCCTCACTCTGCTGAACGAGAGCTTCATCAGCAGCTGGTCACTGGTGAAGGAGCTGGAGGAGCTGCAGGTGAGTGTCACAGCCACCCCTGCCACCACCTTTGCTTCCAGGGCTGGTGAAAGCAGACAGTGCTTGGCACGGGGGAGCTCAGCCCTGTGCTGGGGGGTGGATTTTGGTTGCAAACACCAGATGGAGGCAGGCTGAGAAAATGGCACAGTTGACCCCCTTTGCTCTGTCACGGTGCCAAATATTAAATGTTAAACCAGATGCTTCACGGTGAGATAGCCCTGCCCAAGGCCACTTGTGCCATCAACTTCTCTGTAACCCAGGGAGCAATCAAATACTGCTTGAACCCAGAGTCTCCTGGTTGCACCTTTCCCCACTTACTGCCCCATCCCTGGCCCTGTGCTGTCAGCTGGGGTGATTTTATCATTCGGGGAGAAAAACTACAGCTGAAAAGTGAGGGGGAGACTGACTGAAGGGGAATAGTAAAGCAGATGGTGAGAATGGAATCAGTTACTATCGTGCTGGGGAGTAGATTTTTGGTCTGCCTCCTCTTCCCGTGCTCACTGCAACCCCTCCCGTGCTCTTCTGCCAGTTCGGGTGTGTGCAGACACGTTTCTTTGGGGTCTCCTTACAGAGCAACAGAGAGAATGAGTTCTACAGCAAGCTGGCTGACCTGCACCTGGAGAAATACAACTTCCCCGTGGAGATGATCATCTGCCTCCCCAACGGCACGGTGGTACGTTCGTTACCCCTTTAACTACCCCTTGTTTCCCTTGTGCTCACACTTTGGGGAAAACCTCTCCTTATCAGCACATTCTGGCACATTTGTCTTTCTCTCAGTTCCCCAAGTTCATCACAGCAGATCAGCCATTAATTAGCCAGTCCACACACTTCAGCTGTGCTGTTCCCCCCCCAATAACCCTCCTTGTGTGGATTTGAAGAACAATGACAGTTCCTGACAGTGGGGAGCATCCACGGAGGAGAATCCTGATGGGGCCAGTCTGATCCTGCCCCACACTCACAGATACTGGCCAGCAACACACGCAGGGACTCCTTGCTGGCTGCCCTCCAGATGAGGCTGGGGGCTGGTGGGTGGCTTCACCTCAGCCTGTTGAGGTTGCTCTGGTCAGTGGCCACGTGTTTTGGCTTTTAAAGCCTCCTCTCTTCATCTCTTTTCTTTCCCAGATTCACCACATCAATGCCAACTACTTCCTGGATATTACTTCTATGAAGCCTGAAGATGTTGAAAGCAGCATCTTTAGTTTCTCAACCCATTTTGAAGACCCTTCGACTGCAACTTACCTCCAGTTCCTGAAGGAAGGACTGCAAAGAGCAAAACCCTACCTGCAGACCTAAAACCAGACCGAATGCCCCACGGAGATGGCCAAAGACTTCAGAGCTCTATTTTGATTACAGAAATTCTTCCTCACCTTCATGCCAGACGTTGACGTTGAGGTGTAGACACTCCCAGGCTTTTCTCTGGATGCTGGTTTGAGGCTTAAGATTCGAGTGAGACCAGTTTACAGATTACCAGTTTGAGGTCAGGCAAATTTTTACAGGAGTGAAAATACTTGAACCTATAAACGTGCTTGGTTTGCTGCCCACCCCCGTGTTTTCCCAGCTCCTGCTCAGACTCTGTGGTGAAACCCGTGGAACAACTGTATCAAGTGTCACCCAAAAATCCCTATGTTTCCAGGACTGGACTGTGTTGAACCGTGGAGAACAGGACGCCTGTGCCCTGGGGGTGAAGGCACAGAATCCAGCACAGCTGGGAAGCTCCCTCCTGGCACCCCGTGTCCTCCACAGCTCCTGCCCGGGGGCTGGGATGCCAACTCTCCACCGTGGCATTGAGGGACAGCAATGAGGGGACAGGACTGGAGCTGGTAACGTGTAGACAGGGAAGCAGGAGGCTGAAGCTGGAGAATTGAGCACCCTGTGTGATGTGGTGGGACAGAGCTCTCACTGAGTCAGGTCCTGTGCACCCGAGGGGGGTGCTGAGGTTGCCAGAGTGACTCAGGAACAGAGAGGAGAGCAGGAGAAGTGTGAGGCAGCTCAGAGTCATCAAGCGTGGATTAATTAGACGGGATTAGGAGCCCCCGTTAGCTCCAGTGGTGCAGAAGGTGCACTCCAGGCCATGGGACACAGCAGTGAGTAGTGTCCCCACCCCGTTCAGCCCAGGGCTGCTCCCACCCCACCAGCTCCCAGAGCTTTGTTCTCCAGATGTCTCCTCGGAGCTGGTGGAACCCTCTGTCCTTGTTTGCTTTGAGCTTCCAAGTCGTGCTGAATGAGGAGCCGTGACGAGGTTCCCTTTGGGAAGGGGAGGTTCAGCATCACCCCAAGAGCAGGAGCTGGCTGAGAAGGGAGCAGTTCTGGAGCCAGCAGTACTAAAAGAAATTTTCAGGAGATTTTTTTTTTTTCCAAAGCAACTGTTTGGACAGAACACCATTGTCTTACTTGTAACCGCTCCCACTCCGTAGCAGTTCTGGCTACAGGGTGAGGGCAATTTGGAGCAGGAAAGGTTAAATGAAATGGGTTTTTAAGCATATTGCTGTAGGGAGGTGAGGAGATGAAGCATCTTCCCTAGATGCCTGCAGCCAGCCATGGCTGTTGATGCTTTTTCTGCTCTCTGAAGCACAATTTTGTTGGACCAAAGCAAATTGGGGGTGAAAAGATGATTATTTTTTTTATTTTTTGGAAGGGGTGTTTTCATTCCTGGGCTGCAGGACCTGGGAGGAACCCCGGGGGTGGCCAGTACCCTGTCCCCACCCTGCCCTCATCCTCCTGGAGACGGAGCTTAGATGGACCTCTGGGCTGGACCAGCGTAGCTTCACTAATTGCTCTGAGGGAGATTAATTCCCCCTGGGATGTTTCTCAGCGTTGGCTTTATAACTATGCATTAACTCTGCACTTTTCCAGTGCTCCAGGGGCCTGGGGTAACAACAGCCTTGGATCCTGCAGAGCTTTTCAGCTGCACAAAGTGCCAAAGCCTCCGGGGGGCAGGGCTGGGAGACCCCGCTCCTGTCCCACCAGGTGTCATCCCCTCAGGGGGACTTTCGGTCTTGTCCTTTTTTTGGGGGAATTTTGGCCCTTTGGGAGGCAGCGCCGCAGCATCCATCAGCCTTTCTGGCTGTTCCAGCCCTTCACCTGAGGGATTTCTGGGGCGGTGAAAGAGGCTGGAATTGGTTTATTTTTGTCTTTCCAGGTTTGGAAAACCAGGCAGGAGCCCACCTTTGGTCCTGCAGCCCCCAGAGCTCTGGTGGTCCCTGTGACAGTCCCAGGGTGCGCCCGGGCACACAGGGAGCCTTGGGGAGCCCTGGAAGAACCTCAGTTTTCCTTGAGCCACCTCTGGGGGACCCGGGAGGGGACACACATGGCTGTGTCCCCGTTAACCCATTAACTGCCAACTTGCCTAACGGATCTGTGCGGAGCCCACTTCCGGCAGCTCTTTTCCTGAAGCTTTTATTAACCCGTGCTAGGCTTTTTTTATTATTTTTTTTTTTTTTTTTTGGTTTTTGGTCTCCTGTTTGT
>BJBW01014510.1:4414-17558 GCA_004320125.1 Scolopax mira | reverse complement strand
CCCATCCCACCCGCCCTCGGTCTCCTGCAGTCCTTGCCTCCTCCGGGACGGGCGGGAAAGAAAAGGGGGGGGTGGGCGGTGAGACCGGGGCTGCTCCCTGGCAGCGGGGCCGCCATTACGGCTCCACTTCCGGGGCGTCTGCGCGAGCGGCGCCGGAAGTGCGGGGGGCGGGTTCTGCTTCCGGGTGATGGCGGCGGTGGGGCGGGCAGCGGGGCCGAGCTGCGCCGCTGTCCCTCAGGTACCGGCGGGGCCCCGGGAGGAGCGGGGTGGGCACCGGCCGAGGGGTCGCTGCTGCCCGTGGGGTTTGGGGGGAGGAGGCTGGATTTGGACCCGTTGCCGTGGTTGGGGGGGGGGGGGCTCCGNNGGGGGGGGGGGGGGGGGGGGGGGGGGGGGGGGGAGCTCCGTGCGGGCCGGCAGCGCCCGCAGCGAGTGGGTTCTTGTCCCGCAGTGAGAAGCACCGGCGCGGCGGGGAGCGGGGGAAGATGAGCCCGGCCCGTGGCCGCCGCAGCAGCACCCAGCGCTGAGCCCACCCCGGCGGCCGCCGCCAGAACCGGAGATGGCAGCGGAGTCGGTAAGTGGAACGGCGGGCGGAACGCCGCCCCCGCCGGCAGGAGCCTTCCCTCCCCCCGGGGGGCCCTTCCCTCCCCTCCCCGCGGCCGGTAGCCAGAGGGTTGTCCCAGCTCAGAGGTTCATTTTTAAACACACATCGGGGCTTTTAAACCCAGCGTTCAGGCGTTGTGTGCGAAACAGCCTCTGGAGAGAAATCCGTTAATGGATTTGTTGTGGACTGAGTTAAAAAAACGGTTTTGGGTCCCGGTTTGTTGTTGTGGTATTCGCTGTCCGGAGTCTTGGGCTGCCTCCTGTCAGGAGGGTCTGTGACAGCCTTAAAACTGTCAGAGGGGAACGCGGCCAAAGGACAGAACTTCACCTTTTGAATCTGTTTCAGAAGTACCCAGAGATGACTAAAACATTTGTTTTTTCTGATCTCGTTGTCCCTCGGCTGGGACTGGTGTCATCCCTTGTTGGGATGGTGACAGGTGACAGACCTTGCTGTCGTGGTCTTATCAGTGCTGCTTGTGTTAAAGATCAGGTGGAACTGAGAGTGTTCCTTTAAATGAAACTTTCTTCCGATTTAATTTTTCTTCCGGGCACCTCGTGTTATGCTGTTTTCCTCCTTTTGGTGTGTTTTCATTCGGAGCTCAGTGTCTGTTACCAAGTGGTTTTAGTTTTCAGTCTTGAAAATATTACAGCTGTGTTTAAAATGTCCCTTAGCAACTGCCTGACTTAACGTGTGTCCAGCTGAAATGCAGTGGGATGGAACGAGAACCTTAGTTCTTAGCGGGTTCCCAATTAAAAGTATCACTCAATAAATACAAAGGCAGAGAGCAGATTTCCAAGGGCAACTATCTTGAAATATTAATTATGTCACGTGACTTCTTGCAGACGATCCCCATCTGGCAGAACAAGCCCCACGGCTCCGCACGCAGCGTTGTCAGGAGGATCGGCTCCAACCTCCCCTTAAAACCCTGTCCCAGGGCAACCTTTGAGGTGAGAGGACTCGGAAGGGCTTTGGTGGTGGCCAGGAGCAACCTGGTGTGTGTGTGTGTCAGCCACCTGTGTCTGCAGAGCTGCATTCACAGAACTTATGTAGCAGGACACTTCTTTTTTTTTTTTTTTTTAAATAATGTTCTTGTAAAGTGATTACTGCCAGCTTGAGGAACACCCCTCCTCACGCAGTGTCTGTGGGCTGGGTCAGGAAGCTGGAGGGGACAGAAAGATGGAGTTGTGGAACCAGCCCTTTGTTGTGTGACCTCCAGCCCTCGTGTTTCCTAAACAGTAAACCAGGGTCTATGGAAACACTTTCTGTCACTGTTCAAGTTCAAGGGCAGCGCTGGGACGTGTGGCACGTGGCCTTGGCAGCACACGAAGCTGTATCAGGTGTCCCTCTGCTGCTGGGTGTCACCTCACAGCAACACGTGAGGAAGCCAACACGTTTGGGCCACGTTTCCGTGAGCCAAATGGTGTCACACATTGTGACAGACACAGCTGCCGAGCTGCACGGAGGAGAAAGGCTGTGACAGCCCCTGCAGCACATCTGGGAGATGTCTTCAGGAGCCAGGACCAGAGTCTCCTTAACTGAACTTTCTTCTCATTAGGTCCTACCAAATGTTTCTGAGCTGTATTTAAGTGACGTCCCTCCAGTGCCCACCCTGGCAGACATCGTGTGGATAGCAGCAGATGATGAAGAAACATATGCCAGAGTCAGGTTGGTTTTCTCAGTCTCTGCTGCTCCTTGGTTTTATTTACCTGATCCAGTGCCAGTTGAAAAAACACTTTTCCCAAGAGACAGGAAAAAGAAAATTCTGGAAAGGCCCCTGGGAGGAATTCCTGTGGGAAGTGCTAAGAGCCCGTGCTGTGTTTTCCTCTCTGCAGGATCTGTGCAGAGTAATCCCCTGCTCCCTGGTGTTTTCTGGTTAGAAGGTTGAAGAGTTGAGTTCTCCTCAAATTGAATTGCTGTGACCCCAGGAGCTTGGCTCTGGGCAGGTGAAATTCTGCCCTTAAAACCGTGCAATAGTAATATTTCTGTGAAAGATAAATCAGACTTTGAAATAGAGGCAAAAGTTAATGGGTAAGTGACATTTCCTGTGTGTACAGAGGCACTGCCACCAGGAGAGAAGTGGAACCACGTGAGCACCCCCAGGCTTTTGTCCCTGTGTTCTCTCACCACATCTTGTGCCACTGGGTCGTGGTTTCTGTGACAGGTTTTCTGTTCCTTGTCACACAGAGTGAGCACATGGAGCAGCACAGCACATCTAGAGGGTGGCACAGACAGACAGTGGCTTAATTCCTGGTGTTGTGAGTCTTCTGCTGTCCCGAGGTGGAGGCAGAGCGTTACCAGGTGTTTGTCACAGAGGGGTCTGGGCCTTGTAAATGACCAACAGGTTGTTTTTTTTCCTGTAGAAGTGACACTCGGCCGCTGAAGCACAAGTGGAAGCCGAGTCCCTTCACTGTCATACAGCGAAACGCTTCGGTCCCCAACCTGAGGAAGCAGGAGGAGAAGCTGCTTGCCTTGAAGAAACCTGGTTTACCAGCACTGAGCAGAACGACGGAGCTGCAGGATGAGCTGAGTCACCTCCGGAGTCAGATCGCTAAAATAGTGGCTGCAGAGTCAGGTAGGAAGATACTCCTATATTCCAGCTTTGGATTGTTCCTCGAGAGGGACTGAGTTACTGAACCCTCTTCTTTCCTCTGAACAAACCAGTCTCGTGTTGTTTTTCCAGCTGAGCTGTGGCTCCTGATGCTGGATGCCATCTCTGGTGTCACTCGGTGCAGGCTCCGTGGTTACGTGTTTGTAGCTGGGTCACTGGAGGATTCCAGCTTGTTTTAAAGAAGTATCAAGTGCTGCTTGGTCTGGAGCATCTCAAGCACCTTGTCTCATGAAAACATTGGTGTGTTCTTGCCGTTCCTGCCCCTCTTCAGCCATGAGCACAAGGGTTATGGCTGATTTGGGGAGAAGTGAGAATTAGTGTTTGTTTCTGGTGTGAAAATGCCAGTGCTGTTTCTGGAGTAAATGAGGTATTTGGGGGAAAGCCTGAATCAATTTATTTATTTCCTTTAGTAAATTTGTGTGCAACTAAAAGCCATGTTTTAGCCACAAAACTAAACTGTGAGGAAAGATTTTTTTTCTCCTTCTTTTATGGCTTTTCCTGTATTCTCAGCTCTGGAAATGTGTTATTTGGTAGGATCCAAATCCCAGTGGTTCTACAAGTCTTGCTGAAACAGTGGCTGGTTTAGAGCAGGGAATCTGGGAAGATAGAAGTGCCTTGGTATCTATTTATGGAGTTCTCAGAAGGCAGAGCAGCTGATCTCCCAACTCAAAAACATGGAACAGTTTTGCAAACTAAAGGATTTTAGTCTTTCTTGAAGACAGTTTTTCTTAAAAGCTGCATATTTTTTAAATGCAGAATACTTTTGCCCATAACCCAGGTGACAGCTGTGTGGTGTTTGCTTCCCGGAGGAAAAGAAGGATCTACCATTCTCCCCGTTACTTAAAAAAACCCAACCAACCCAAACAGAAAGGCAGGGTTGTGCCACACGAGATGATATCGGGCGGGTTAATTCCTGTTTCTGATGGGTAACAGTGAAAACCTTCCTTATCTTGCATCTTGCAAATCTCTTTTGAATTCACAAATTGCTCTCACTGCTCGTGAGCGCACGAGACCAGAGCTCTCAGGATCCGTGGATCTGATTGTTGTAGCCTCGAGGGACCTGCAGCTTTAATGGCTGCTGGTATTTAGTCCAGCTTGCCACGAGCCAGACAGAGTTGAGGTGTTTGATTCAGTTGAAATTCTGGATTCTTGGGGTTTCTTTTTCACTTCTGTGCAATGGTCCGTGGACTCCTAAGAATCTCTTGGATGTCGATAGCACAAGTGCCACCGTGGAAGAATATATGTGAAGGTTTTAGCCTGTAAAGTTGTACTTAGATGAGAGATTTCTTCACTTTCATGGGAAAATGCACCTTTGGTGCTGTCACAGAGCACAGGACCCCCCTGTGCTGCTGCAAGTGAAGCCTCTTGGAGGATGAGAGAGCCACATTACCCTGAGCTCTGGGGGGAAAAAGCATAAAACAAGGCATCCCAGATGTCCCCTTCAGAGAGGCTGCGTGTGTGTCCTCTTTCTTCTTCACCCAAAATGAGAGGAACAACCAAATTGTAATAAGAACAGGGAAATTTCTGTGATTTTTTTTTATTTATTATTATTATTTTCTTCTTCGTGTTGTCTCAGCTCTAGAGCTGCTCAGGTGCCATGCTGGAAAGGTCTGCTTTAATTCAAGGAGAGTAATAATGAAGAAAATTAGAGATCCAGATGGGGGGAAAAATGATTTAATCATTTAATACCTTTTTCTCTCCCTCTCTGCTCAGCAGGGAGCCTGGTTGTTATCAGCTGGTATTTGGGAACAGCTCCTATTGACTTCCCAGCCTCTAAGTCAATAACAGGGAGCTGTGATTGAGGGCCTGGCTGGAGCCCAGTACTCTGATGGAGGAGATAACCATTTAGCAGGCTTATTTTGGAAAGATTGATGTCAAAAAAAAGAAATATTGTGCAATCTGCTTTATTATATACCATTAGAGAAATCCCTTAATTGGAAATTGATAACTATCTACAAGTTTACTCAGGAGGCCAAGGGTATTAGTGCTTTTAGGTGGAATTTGTTTTCAATCCAGGAAGGTCCTTTCAAGGAGATATGCACCTCTCCTTGGCTTTTTGGTTCTTTTACCCTAGAAATATCTAATTCCTTTTCACTTAATAACACTCGGAATTTATATAGCTGTTCTTACCCTCGCTGCATTTTAAAGCACAAACAAATAAATCCCATCTTCCCTGTGGAATAGGTGGATGCCATTGTCACTGTTGTCACTTGCAGCCACAGGGGGAATTGCTGTCACCTGGGGTAAAATACTGGAGCTCCCAAACCCATTCTGCATTCTCACTGGGAGTAGTGGGTGTGGGGGAAGGAGCCCAAAAGGAAAAGGCAAAATGTTCTCAGGGAAATGAAGAGAAATAGAAGAAAAGACAATTAAGACTGACATTCTGACACAGGCTCCCAATGTTGCCCTGAGCAGCAGCAAAATCTCTCTTCTTCCAGTTCTTATGTGTGAAAGCTGAAAAAATCAACATTGCCTGACTTCTGCGGGTGTTTGGGCTGGAGGGGTGCTACGGTGATGGGCTCCCCAGGAATAGGGATACGTTAGGGGTCGGTGGGATAAAAGGTACTGGAGAGGGCCCTGTGTTGCAGCCTGGTCTCGTAGGAAACAGAGTGGACATGGAGGGTAACACAAAATAGGATTAATTTTTTTTCTTAGAGTTGGGGGGGGGGTGTCTGATGATGCCTCTTGATTCCTATTCTGTTGTTTTTTGGGGAAGAAATACCAACCTGGTTTGTTATGAGCTTATCTATCCACCTGTATTGTTTTCTTTTCCAGCTTCTGCTTCGTTCACGCCAGATTTATTATCTCCGGGAAGTTCAAATGCATCCTCTCCTTTACCTTGTTTTGGACCCTCTTTGCAATCTACAACTTCCTTTGTCATTAGCGACATCACGGAGGAGGAGGCAGAACTGGAAAGCCCTGACCTGCCCTCGGTCTCCACGCTCTGCTCTGCGGCCTCCGAGTGCTGCAAACCGGAACCAAAGGATCCCGACGAGGAAGACTCCGTGTCTCTTTCCAAGGCCAGCAGTTTTGCAGACATGATGGGAATTCTCAAAGACATTCATAGGATGAAGCAGAGCAAAGACTTGTAAGTGGTTCCTGAATTTTATTTTATTTTATCTGGGTTTTTTTTTTTGCTCATATCATGTAGATGTTGGACATGGCATTCACTGCTTGTTGATGCCGCTCGATTTTCGTGACTCCCAGCGGGGAAATACCTGTTTATAGCAAAACTTTTGATGAAAACCAGTTTGCCCAGATGAAAAACCAGAACCGTGTTATCGGTGACCATCAGAGGGCCAAGGCTGCTCCCTCTGCTTGCACTGGTTCCAGGTGCTGGTACTGGGATGGTTCTGCAGAGCCCAGGGGTCGGGCAGCTCAGCAGCTCTTTCCACGTGGCAGGAATTCACAGGCAGAGCTTTTCAGCTTCTCAGCTTTTGCACCCGAGCGTGGGCAGAGTGAGTTTTCACTTGTCTCACGATGAGTTTACACGTTGATCACAAGAAGGGCCTCCAGCTGCTGCCAGGATTCTGCCCCGTGGATAAACTAGTTTCTTTAATTTTAACTGCGCTGCCTTCATTTTCACATGTGAAATCACACACTTCAGTTTCCACATTTTTTCAGCCAGAAGATCTACCCAGCCATTATGTTGTGTGAGTTAAGATTCCTGGCCAAAAATAGCGTGTTGTGCGATGGCTGCTCGCGATTTCAGTTTAAAAGAAATCAAATTCTCAGCACTGAAAAAAAAAATTCTATAGTCAAGTGAGAGAAATATGTTCGGGTTGTACCCAGGCTGTCGGTGTGGTGTCACAGAATTGACACAGCACAGCCCTGAGCTCCTCTTTTCCTAAGTGTTAAGTATTACTCAGAGCTTTTAAAGCTGACTTGTTTTAGCTAAACCCCTAGAATCTTGATGGTGAGTAGAATTCATGCATCAGGGATGAACTTCCTGCCTGGTGCAAAGCAGTGCTTTGGGCATCCAAAATTCTGAATTATTAGTCAATGGGAGGGAGGATTCTCTGCTGTTGTGTGGGACTCGGGCACATTGGCCAAGCAGAGGTTTGAGTTTGGCTGGGGGTAGTTTGTGCCAATTCCAGTGGTCGTTTGGTGGCTCCTTTAAATCCAGAAGAATTTGCAGAAGCTCCATGTTTTGATGCGCAACGTTTTAATCTTATCAGAAAGGTGTGTGCCTCTGGGACTAAGCATTCACGTGGTACAATGTAATTATCAATCTTGTAATTAGTGCAGACAGGGCCAGGAACACTTGAACGGAAAAGCTGGAGACTTTCTTTCTGCAGCTGAACCATTTTCCTCTCATCTCTCACTTTATCTCAATCCCAGTGATGGTTTAGGATACGGTTATTACAGCTTAATTTAAGCTGTTTGAAGAATCACAGGTAGTTGACCATCCACGATGTATTTAATGTGATTTTTATTATTTTTTTTTTCATTAGTTGATGAGCTTTAATTCCTAGACAGTGTCCCTGCAGGCGTTGGGTTGTGCAGAGCAGATCTGGTGGTGTCGCTGTGCGGCGCTTGTGCCGCTTCCGAGGATCGTGTCCTCTTTAAGTGGATGAAGGTACCAAACGATGCTTAAGGAGATAATTAGGTAGATACTTTCTCTCATGCTCCTGTTTAGGATTTGGTGCTTAAACACAACCTGGGAAGCTTTGGGGATGAGTGGAAATTAAGAAGTTGGATCAGAGAAATGTGAGACAGTGCTAAGGGGAACCCAGAAGCAGGTTCCACTAAAAGCCCCCCCTGAACACATATGGAAATACTTTGGGGGGAATTTTTTTCATTTAGGCATGTTTAGAACACCCAGAATATTTTCTGACCAAGGGAAGACTGGAGGACTTCAGCTATTCAAAAAAGGTTAAGCTCTGAAATTATTATTGCAGGTTCTAAACAAAACCTTAGTGAGCAATTCACGAGATGTGAGGAAGAAGAATTGGGTTTTGGCTTCTTGCAAAATAAGCTCATTAACGCCTCCAATAGCGAGGTGCTGGTCTGAACCTGGTGAAAGAGCCTTTGGTAACTGAAAACTACAAGAGCAGTAGCAAAGGGGAGGGAAATCCCTACCAGCCCTCTCTTTAAAACACCTGTGATCCCCTGTATTTAAACAGGAATATATATAAATGGAAGCAAATACCCGTTGTATGGCAAAATTCATGAAAAATTAGTTCTAGGACTTTGACTCCAACACTTGGAGAGTTACATTGAGGGGACATAGGCTGTAAATAACTTGTGGATTTTATTTTACTCACCTCTTATTAACACAGCTGAATGAAAATTAGGAAGAGCGTTGATGCTGAGATGTCCAGGATGCCCCTCGACGCCCAAAACGAGCTTCGGGTTTTCAAATCCAACAGGAAAGGGCTGAATTTTTAGCTACTTTTTTTTTGTTGGTTTGTGTTGTTCTCGCACCTCCTCCCCTTGCAACAAAAGGCTGCAGGAAAACACTGTGAAGCTGTGACCGGGCTGTGAGCCAGCAGCTCATCAACCCCTCACTCATTCTCTGTGCTTTTGTCTTCCGTGCAGGAACCGAGGGTCAATGAAGGAGGAAGACCCGGCCGTCCTTATAGCAGAAGTTCTGAGAAGGAAATTTGCCCTAAAAGATGAAGATCTGGCCACGAAGGAGAAATGATGTTACTGGCAGTAAACTCTGTAAGCAAAAGTGTTACGCTCCCAAAATTTCCTCCACAGTAGCTGCCTTCCTAAGGATTGAGCCTTTTGCCTCTTTTAATGAGAAATGGTTTCTGCACTGGACACTTCCTTAGCAAAGACCCTCCGGATTTGATGTGTTTTCCATGTATTGTTATATTTAAGAGAAAAAAAAAAACAAACCCACAAAACTTTTTAAGATGATGGAAATTGTTTTCCACCTGTATTTTGATGTTGATTATTGATAAGGATCTTCTGGCGAGTGCAATGAGTGTTGTTGGATGATGTTCTTTCTACCTACAGTTTTCCTTAAGTTCAAATGAAGCATTAACCTCTACCTGCCTCGTTAGGATATAACTAATTACCAGTATCAAGGGATGTCCGACATCCGCTTCTCTGTTCTGAGCACAGTACAGAGCTACTATAATAAGCTAATTCATTAATTAATGAATGCTTCCTCATCTTCAGTGTTTGGGAGGTGGTTGAATCATGGTGGTAAAAGGCGTCTTCCCCTTGATGCAGTCGCTGATCAAAGCCCCTGGGTCGCTCTGGGGGATTCTGGCTGCTTTTTACTTCTTCACTCACAAATGATCCCCACAGTTGCATGACAGAACGGCCCTGATTTCTTGCCAGTTAATTTAATGTTTCATTAATAGTCCTCGTATTCAAAGAATGTATTTTATTTAGCGTTTAAAAAGGTCTATTTATTTGAACCACCCATGCAAGGAACCCGGGAGTTCTCACCTGAGAGAAGGGAAGAAGGACCTTGGTTTCCTTCAGCTACACGTTCTCTGCAATGTTCCTCATGGCTGTATTTAAAGTATAATTGTTTGGTTTGTTTTTTTTTTCCTTTATATAAAATGGAGCCTTAATAAGACAGTGCTTGTCCTTGAGATTATTAAGGTGTAGTATCCAAGCATCCTGAGGAGGGTGGGGGCATTTCAACTGGTGCTGCAAATGAATGCACTCGGATTCCACGAATTTTCTTAATTCTCCAGCTCCTCAGCCCTTAAAAATAAAATTAAACCCCTTAAAAAGAGAGCTTTTAGGCTGAACAACAGGACTATGTCACACCCAACCAGCAGCGTGGCCGCAGGGGCTGGAATCGGTCAAACCATTAGAAACACACTCCTTCAACATTTTTATTTTTATTAAATAGCAATGTTTCAGAGAACAAAGAGGGCCTGGCTAGCTAAAATAGAGAAAAATAATGGGTACACTTATACTAAAAAAATACTTTCCTGAGGCTTCACGAGAGGTCGTNNACGACCTCTCGTGAAGCCTCAGGAAAGTATTTTTTTAGTGTAAGTGTCACCAAGGTCACCAACAACCTCGTGAAGCCTCAAAAAAGGTCACTTACCAGTGTTTAATCACTCTGTTCCCTTCCGAATCCTGCGTGAACAGTAAATGGTAGCACGTGTCCAACTTCTGCTCCCCCAAACAGCCCTTGGAGGGGGAGCTGTCACCATCCTTGAGAGGGGCCAGAAGGGTCTGGCCACGGTGGGCGATCACCCTGTTCCCCTGGGAGTCCTGGGTGAAGAGCTGCCTCCAGGGACTGTCCTGCCCCTCTTGGGTTGACCCAGTCCCGGCGTTGAGGTTGTGTTCTCTCAGGGGTTGGGCTCCAGGATTTCTATTCTCAGTGAAAAAATTAACTCTACTCAACGCTGGGTGCAGTTTGGGTTGGAAATGGAGTCCCATCGTGGCTTCTGGGAGCAGCCTCCCCCCACGTTGCTGTGACCCTCGGGGTGACGTGACGCCGCCGCTCGACGAAACCGTTTCTCCGGTGAATAAATGGGAGGCTTTTCTGTGAGCAATGACACGGTTGCCCTCCGAATCCTGGGTGAAGCTGAAGAAGCAGGAATCCTCTCCCACCCCACAGGAGCCGTGGGACTCCCCTTCTAACACCGGGGAGTCGGGAGCAGGACACCAAGGTGCAGGCTGCACCGTCCCCGCCTCAGCGCTGAAGGATTCCTCCATCTGCGGCAAAGCCAAGATCTTCACAGGGGAAGCAGCCAAAGAAATACCTTTTTCTTTACATTTGGGGATGAAAGGAGACGGCCTGGAGTTTTCTTTGTCTTTTTCATCTGAAAACGACAGGGAATTGGTTAAAGCCAGAGCTGGCGCACACATTTCTCAGGGTTAGTCACCCCCCCCCAGCACATTCCTTGGGGCTTGACTCAGAGCTGCCCCTTCATGGCTCCTCGGAGGAGTGACCAAGAGCCTGTTCCACACCAGACTCTGCTGCCCCCACCCCAAAAATGTGTTTGTGCTGCTGGGGCTGCGATGGACCAGCAGCCTAAAACCCTGGAGCAGTTCCAGAAAGTACAGTTCCCTCACGCGAGATGCAGGAGCCACATCTCCAGCAGGTCTTGGCTCCTCTGCCTTCCTCCTCTCAGCCATCCAGGCACTTCACCAGAGACATTCCCTTTAAAAGCAGCAGCTCAAGAGTTACCAAAAAAACCCCAAACCACAAAATCCTACAGTGAAACTTCTACATCTCGCCTCATCATCGCCTGATGAAGGCATCACATCCCCGCATTTGCTTCTGAAACCATTTATTATAATAATCTAATACAACTTCTCAACAGAAGAGAGCTCATCCTCAATTCAGGATATGCTAAAAGAACAAAAATAAATACTCCAGCATCTTAAATCCCACAGATCTGTGACAAACAGCGGCGTTCAGTGAATCCAAACACACAGAGTGCAATCAATCGAGGGAATCAAAAAGGGAATCAAACAAAAAGGAGAAAGCACACAACACATTCAATAACAAATCCAAAGGAAAAACCATCAACGGCGCTGTCGCAACACAAAAAGTGTCAAATAATTAAATTGTACAATTTATGCGATGCTGATTGCTGCATTGGGTTACTGTTGGTGAATTATCCGTTACACAACTCACCATAAACCAACAGCCACACAACCCCACACTCCTGGTTCCCACATTCATTTAGTTTCTCCTCACGTTCTTTATTTTGAGACCCACAGACAAATTCCAGTTTCTCACATGCACAAAAGCAGCCTCACAAGCGCAGAGGTGATGAGCTGGCTTAATTAGCTGAAATATTCCAGCTCCCTCGTGATCCCTTCATCGGTTCAGTTTGGATTAAACACTGAATTCTTCAGAAAAGGCTTTGTCCAACCCGTCGTAAAAAGCTTTCCCCCCACACCTCCCACTGACTCCCCTTACAGGGAGGTTGTTTGAATCAAGTAAGGTTAATTTTCACTTCCAATAATAATTCCAAAGGGTGTTTAACCGACAAGATAGGGCTGTTATTATTTGGAACAAGCCTGGCAGGGAATGCCCTGCTCCTGCTCCTGCCCAAACAACATTCCCAACTGGATTGTCCTTTATGGGATGCCATGGGGTGACCCAGAACTGGGTGTTTTGCCACCTGGACAGTTTCTACCAGCTTTTAGGCTGGGTCAGGCCTCCCAACCTCCCTCTGAAAACTCCAGGGATTAAAGCCCAGTGTGTTATTTAGAGCTCAGATTGCTCCAGTGAAGGCTGGCCGTGACCGCTGTCACTCACACTTTAGTCTAAAGCTAAAAGGTTCCTGCATTTAACCATCACAATAAAAATATTTCTGGGAAGTCAAGCCTTTAACCTTCACCCTCAGCACTAGAAAAGGTATTTTTCTGCTTAGTAAAGCTGACAAGGACTAAAGTGAAATGATTTCCTATTACAGCCTGAAACTACTTTCCTGCAGGGGCGCAGGCTGGTACCTGGCTGGGTGCTGAAGAAGGCAGAGATGGTGGTTTGCTTGGTGCGTGGCTGAGAGGATCTTGTCTGTGAGAAAGCCACTGAGGTGTGTTTCCTTTCCAGAACTCGACGAGATGCTTTTGACTTGGCCATGAGAGCCTGGGTAGGGAAAGAAACAAGCATAAAATTAACATACATCATTAAAACCAATTCTATCTTTCTTCCAGCGTCATGCACAGCTCCCACCTTTGTTAAATAGAATCATAACGATGATAAAACCACCTGTAACCCATGTCCCTCAGCACCGCGTCTGCCCGGTTTTCAAACGCCTCCAGGGATGGTGATCCCACCCCTTCCCCAGGCAGCCTGTTCCAGTGCTTCACAATTCTTTTAAGTAAGAATTTTTTCCTAATATTCAACCTAAACCTCCCAACCAACGGCCTTGCCCTGCCACCTCCTCCTGGCCCACACCACCGCGCTACCCCGCACCCCGGGGAGCCACACGGGGGTCCGGGCACACCCCGACCGACCCCAGCCCCCCCCCCCCCCGCCCCCGGCCGGGCCC
>BJBW01014509.1:0-17221 GCA_004320125.1 Scolopax mira | reverse complement strand
GGGAAGAGCGTGGCCAGTAGGTCGAGGGAAGTCATTCTCCCCCTCTACTCTGCACTGGTGAGGCCACAACTGGAATACTGCATCCAGTTCTGGGCCCCCCAGTTCAAGAGGACCAGGGAACTACTGGAAAGAGTCCAGCGTAGGGCAACAAAGATGATTCAAGGATTGGAGCATCTCCCTTATGAGGAAAGGCTAAGAGAGCTGGGACTCTTTAGTCTGGAGAAGAGAAGGCTGAGGGGAGACCTTATAAATATCTAAAGGATGGGTTGTAGGAGGGAGCCAGACTCTTTTCAGTGGTTGCCAGTGAGAGGACGAGGGGCAACGGGCACAACTTGGAACATAGGATATGTTCCACTCAAATATGAGGAAAAACTTCTTCGTGATAAGGGTGACAGAGCCCTGGAAGAGGCTGCCCAGGGAGGTTGTGGAGTCCCCTTCTTTGGAGATTTTCAAGACCCGCCTGGATGCAGCCCTGAGTAACATGCTCTAGGTAATCCTGCTTCAGCAGGGGAGTTGGACTAGATGATCTCTATGGTCCCTTCCAAATCTAAAAATTCAATGAAATTCAGTGAAATAAAAACAGCAATCCTTTTATGAAAAAGCTGATCTAATTTCTGGAATGAAAGCAATCACAGTTTTGTAAAGCCGATCAAAAAACCCCACATCACTTGAGCAACAAACCACAACCCATATTTTAACAGAAGAAACTTTTCTATGGTTATTTAAAAAGCAGAGAGAGAAGTGCACTGAGTTTATAAAGTCTCCACCAGTAGATTGCTAATCCCCTACAGACCACAGGGACCTGTAGGATCAGCTGCCTTCTCTTCTTGAAAAGATTCAATAGCATCTTAGCCTGCAAGTTATCCAAATATTTGCCATCATGACAAAGAGTCACACTGGTCACAGTCCTCTTTTTCCCCTCCAAGTGTAAAAAAAACTTGCACACTTCTTCCAGTTTTTGCTTTGCTTCAACCTGGTGGACAATGCCAACTATTTCTACTTCTGGCGAGTACAAAATGAAAGGGAATGTGCCCTATTTTTCTGCAAGAGATGTTAAAATCAGGATGAGAAACTTAGATCTACTGTTGGCCTCGGAGACAAAGCTTTTCTCCTCCTCTTTGTTTCCAAGCTGGCTCTAGAAACCAAAAAAATATGCAATGAGTAGCAGTCATTCGCGGGTACAATGTCCTGAAATAGCTAGGCCTGGAGACCACAAGCTAATGGACTGTTATGGCCCCCCGGTGGGACCAAAAGCACTGATTCTGAGCCAACCTTGCAGGAAGGAAAAGTCAAGTCTGGTAGCTGTGCCTTCTGGAACATGAGCAGTGAGAAGGAAGTCAGAGCCTGTGAAACAGCCTGGGACTTCATGTCTGCATCTACAGAATAATGCTAGTGAACTCGGAGGATTTCTAAAGAGTTGCAACCTCAGTGTACCAGGAATCTTACTTCTATGGGCAAAGCACTATTGGAGACATCTCCAGCCATAACCTGGCTGATTGCCAGGTCGCCATGTTGCAATATTGATTTCTAGATTTTCTTCCTGATATTAGATTCAAACAGCAATCACATGATGCTATTGAAGATCCTGCTTCTCAATGCCTGAAAAGCTATTTTGATGCTTACTCATTTGACCCCATTAATCCTACTTGATGACAATTTCACCTGTTGAAATTATGGAGCACTGTACTTGTACTCTAGAAAAAAAACATCCCTAAAGTTTTGTGCAAAAGTGTGAATTCTCTCAAACACAGAACCCCAAGGTCAGGTGATTTCAGCCCTTTATTTCCTTTATTTCCATGTCCACATGCAAATCTCTACAAGAATCAGTTACTTCTGGCTATGAATATTCTTCTCATGTCAAAGAGGAAGAGGGCTAAAACTGTAAAGGATGAACTGGAGGTACTCTATCTCTTCCCTCTGCTAATGACAGGCAAAAGAGGTGGCTGGGTGCTGCCCTGGTGGCACACAGCTCCCAGGTGTCACAAGGGACAGGGGTGGTTCTAGAGCTTTCCCACATCACCAGCCCAGCTGATGGCAGGTGCTGCTTGGCAGAGTGTACAAGCTGGGCTGCTGCTTGCTCACCTCAAGACCCCCACCTGAGGAAAGACGTGAATCCCTGCTACATGTTACCTGTTGCAGCTCGCAAAAGGTGCCACCGACCTTGTAGCCTGCTAAGAAGGAGGTCTTCTACAGCGCTACTTCTCTCTCAGATAGTTGGACCTTTCCATCCATCCATACGCACTTGTCAGGTATAGACTAAGAACTGCTGAAAAAGCAATAAATGACCTGAGTTACACTTTTTCCCTCAAGAGCCCATTAACACAGTCAGATATAAGGCTACTCTAACAAACTGCTGTCCACATCCTTTGTAAGGAAACAAGAAGCCTCTGTATTTTTGAATACTGCAACAATAATCAACGTTCTGGGTGTGATTTAATCTACCATATAAAAATGACAGTGCTGGCTGCTAATGTTGTTCTGTCAAACATCCAGTTATTTGTGGTATCGCTGCATTTAATTTTACTAATTTAAATATTACCAACATTGTTTGCTGCTATTTTGGTTAAGTAACACCCCTAAGATCCCCAAAACATATTGTACCAGCACTCTAGCAGGTAGTGGAAGGAACTGGGAGGTGGGAGGGTTCCTCCTGCTCAGGGGAGGAACAGTGGGCAGCTTGCTTCTACCCTTCTGTGCTTAGAGCTTCTCCAAATTCTGCAGAAGTAAAAATAACAACAGTAATTCAAGTTTCTGCTACCTTTCAGTCTATGTGAGTTCATGTTCTTTACTTTACCCCCAACATTTGGCCCCAGGCAACCAATAGAAGAGCCAACCTGCTCTGCAAAACGACCCTCAGCAAGAGAAGGAAAAAGATTACTCAACAAATACCAACAACATGTCGCACAACAACCGGCGTTACTCTGAGTCAAACTGCTCAGGGGAAATCTACTACTACTTGTCCAGAAACGTTCCCCATCCTCGGATGGTCTGTCACATGCAAGGTAAGAGCTGCTGAGGGACCACATGGTTAACCTGGACAACTGCCCTGGCAAGCACAAAGAGAAATGCCAGTGCATTGTTGCAAAAGTACCCACAGCTCCCCTTTCCTGTTTCTGTTTAAGGGAAACATTTCATAAAAACAAGATGTTACCGTCATTTCAATCTACTAAGCATCTGTACCTGCCCTCAGTAATGAATGATCTCAGGTTGGTAACATAAAGGTTAGCAGCACTAAAATCCTTACAAGGTACAACTAAAACTATCGCACCAAGACAACCATCTGGGATTTAATTTGAACTCAAATAGAAATTATTTTTAGCTTGGAATAAACTTTCTCATTCCTTCTATGTTCACAAGTGTACCATAAGGGCCAGAGACAGGCTATCATAATTTCTTTCTCTGGTTCACTCTCACCTAAATAATTTTTGTACCCCTCCAGAAGCAACCTATTACACAATGCAGCATCTAATGAGAGAAACCTGGTGCTCTAAAAACAGCATGCTGCTCTGCTGTCTGCTAGATCTAGCTGTGATTACTCTGCCTACACCTGCAAGAAATATGCTTAAAATCAGTGGGCCCTCTGCATCAGCAGAAGAAATAGCACTTCTAGGGATGGGCTTTTGTTTAAGAAGCTGAATGGTTGAAGGTGAAGTATGGTTGCACAAAGATATCTTTCTGGCAGTGGCCGAAAGCAAATTGCTAAGACATGGCCACATTTTCACTGCAGAGGGCACACGGGGTCATGAAGGGAAAAAGAAAGCTCTACTGAGTTCCCCCGGGACTGTCAGATATTGCATCAGGATTGGTATTGGCAGATGATGAGTCTGCAATATGGCTTTTGTAATAAGGGATGGAAGGCGATGAAGGACCCAATCAGTTCTGACTAGGATTGAATTTCTTGCATCTCAGAGGGGATGCCTTTGAAGGAACAAAGCAAGACTCCTCTTTCAGACTGACCACCCAACATACACTGTACACAACTCTGTGTGTGCATATATACATTTCTCTCTATATATAAAATCTACCTAAAGTAAAAATCTAGAACACATACAAAATAAAGTGTAATTTGGGTGCATACCTCTTTCTTCTTCTAGAACCAGGTAAAAAAGACAAGCTGACCAAAGGCAACAAAGACCAAAAGGCTTACATGGCTTAGCCAGATTAATGGGGTGAATATCTTTGTACTCTCAGCAGAAAAACATTAAGCCATAATTACTTTCTGCTTAATATCTGTTTTATGTCAGGTACTAAACAGAATCAACGTTCTGAAAATCCTCATCAGCTACTTAACAGCACTGCCTCTTTGCCAAGTTAAATCCAGTTTGACTTATCGTAACAGTAAAAATAATGGTTGCTTATAGAATTCCTTTTACCCTGGCTAAGAAAGGAGGGTTCTAGTTATTCAGTAAATGCCGCGACTTTCATTGAAAGCCTCAGTCTCCTGACAGATCACCTGCTAAGTTTACTGTGTGTTTACTGCAGTAAAGGCTTTATCCTTTTGGTTTTTGCACAGGATTAAACAACGCCCCGGTCTGTCTTGTAAGAAGCATCTTTTCAGGACAATACCCAGATGCTGCTGACATAGTCGTCACCCAGCAAGAAGCAGATCAAGAACAACATGTGGGAACAGCAACTGAGAATGGCAGACGCAACACATCTGCCACCTACCACCTTCCAAGCCTTGAGGCTTTCCTGCCAAGGGAGCCAGGCAATTCACATCCCATGACACGTGAGTAGCAGCAGAGGCGGAACCTGCACTGCTAAGGGTGCAGCTGAGTCTCGGCCAGGGCACTGTGTCACTGCAGCTCGGGTCTGGGTAAAGGGAACGTATGGCAATGAACATACGTTCAAAAGACAAGTATTTCTTCCCTTCTATGTGCATTAGTCACCACATCTTACAAGATTTCTCCTCACTAGTTACCCTGGCTTTAAAGCTTTTAGAGATTATATGCTCACAAGACATCTAAGAATTCCACTATTATCAGCAATTATTCCATCTGTAAGCAACATTCTGCAGTAGTGGTTATGCAGCACTATGAAACAATTTCTAGGATTTTCTTCCTACTTCTTAGACATCTTGGCAAATCATTGCGTTAATGCGCTATGTGAAGTAGTAAAAGCAAACAGAAAAGGAATGCAATACATCCCCTTAAAGAAATCTAAAGCATGGCTCCGGCATTTTTGTAATTAAGAATGCCTCCCCCCTCCAATATAGCCTAAAGTGTACCTTACAGCCTTTCTGTTTCAACTTGAGAAAACTCTGCCTGTTGATTTCCAGAACAACACACAGATGTTCCTGAAAGGAATCAAAGCAAGCCTACTTCGCCTGAAAAGGTAAGGAAAAAAAAGACACAGCTCTTTATTTTTGCACACTCTCTTGCTTCTCAACACTGGAACCTGAATTGACAATCACAGACTGATCAGGAAGACAGCGCAGAACCCAGAAGAAGGAGGTTAGGATCTCTTGTATAGAACATGAGAGCTCAGAAGGGAAATGGTGTCAAGTAGACTGATAACTAAGCTCTAACTGTATATCACTTTCAGTTCTGTAACGTCACTGAGCTTTGCTAGCAAGAAAAATGATCAAACCCAATGAAGATGGGAATGCAATTCACTTTGTTTCAAAATGCTAGGGAAAAACATCACACTGGACAACAAACAAGCACAAGAAAGAGCCTCCTCCCCACACAACACAAAGACTTGATCCAATTTTGCAGCTGTGTTCATAAAGTCCAGGAAAAGATTCTTTCTGCAATAACTCTTTAGTCCAAAGCTGTAGGCTATTGATTTACTCGTTTCCTCTATTGCCACTGTACTAGAGCTGAGGGCTCAGTTAGTGTTCCATCACAAGCGGTAGCACAAGGAGGAGTGCATGCTCTTGAGGAAAAAAAAAGGAATGCAAGTGTTGCTGCACTGGTAGTGGGCAGCAGAGGGCACTATGAAGACGGCCGGCCCTAATATCCTCAAAATAAGGACTCCCTTTTCTCCTAACTTTTCTATTTTAACTAAGAAGGTGGGGGTCTGTCTAAATGTTGCTCTTTGATTCCTGAGATGAGTATAGTAAAGCCTATGCCTTATTTTTACTGTTTTCTTATACAGGCAGAACACAGTTCTTCAAATTTTATTTACTGGGGTTTGGCTGCAAAATAACTACCAAATGGACGGATACTGCCATGTAGCCACACTCAGTAAACTACTGTCTCTTAATAGTTGTTAGCTGCCTTTTGCTTCTCCTCTGCACTTACAAACAGAACCTTCTGCCAATCACATTTTCATTCCTGGGCCTTTCAAAGACTGCAAAGCCTGCACGCAGAGAAATGAAGAGTAGTGGCTCAGCAGCACACTACGAACCCATGATGGAAAGGCAAACAGGCACAAAGGAACAGACTTAATCTCTTCCTCATCTGATTTCTATCTTAAAAGTCTCTTCCAACCAAATCGATTCTATGATTAGTACCTACCTGGCATCACTTTCATTCTTATGCCACAAACCAGCTCTTTCCAAAATACACAGCCATTTCAAAAAGATATCTCAAAGCCAGACACATTTTACAATTCTATACATTTTCTTCAGCAACAGGGAAAAGTCCAATGTTACACATTATGCCACGGATACTTGTTATGATTCTTGGTGACCATTTATTAGAAGCTGTAATGACCCATATGTGGCCATATTCAACTGAAGAACAGGTTCAGAGGTGTTTTCTGCCACACACCCTTGCTGGAGTCAAGCCAAATCTTTTCACTTTGTTTTCTATTTTGGAAAAGCTTTTGAAAAAACAATCCCAAGCCTCTATACCACCTGCAACTCGACAGGGAATCCGCAGCGTGTCTGTCACCCAGCTTTCCTCTCCATTTGTTAACTTGTGTCATGGTCCTCGTGTCCAGAACATGAACGTGGACCTCAGCTACCTGGATCAGGATATGAAGGTAAGATTTGAATGCTGTAGTATATGGCTTCCTATGTTACGTATTTTTCTTGAGGACAGTGTGGGGTGTTATTTGTCCTATTTTTTTTCCCTCCAGTGTGGATTCTACTGACTTAATTTGATGTTCAGCATTTACTCTGAGTAGGTGCTATTGGCAAACCGCTGGGGGACCAATGCAGCCAGCACATGAGCTGAAACTTGGTCCCTAGAACGCAGCTTGCAAATACTACACATCACAGGCAAAAGGCTTTACATGTAGGAAACACTACTTGCAATTTCCTTCCTGTGCCTCTGAAGCACTGTGTACATGGCACTCTCTCAGCATCATCTTTTATGGTCTGCTGGCCTTCACTCACACTGAGTCAAAACTGGTGGAACACCTTAGGCTGGGCAGTTGGCACAGCTGTAAACTGCATGTTCATACCACTAGAGCTAAACTGAAACACAGACAACAACTGGGTGGCAAAACAGCTTCTCTTCCTTCTTGGTTACCATTCTGTACATCTTTCAGGTGCTAGAAAAACTCTGCCAAGTTTTACAGACAGATTCGGTTACCAAGATCCAGAAATGGTTTGAAACGGCAAGTGTAGAAGGTAAGAAACAGGTGCATCTGCCTCCCTTTCTAAAAAACGTGTTCCTGTGCGTTTGCATAAAAACCTGAAATTCTCCCGAAGACTTGAACGGAGTTGGGTTGCTGAGGTGGAAGGAATAGGCTTGGCCCGGGGGTGGCTGTGCTGAGCAGTAAGGTGACAGGACACAAAAAGCAGTCGCTCAGATCTCAGCACACTCAGGTTTGGTGCCAGGAGGAAAAACATGCTCTCCCAGTGGTGCTCTGGGCTGGGGGAAGGCAAAGAAAAAGTGTCTCTCTTATGGCCTTAAGCCCTTTGAAAATGAGAAATGAGGTTAGGGATATCCTGGACTCACCCCTGAACTATCAGACCAGCAAGTGGAAACTTCAATATAATTTCTGCTGCCTTCACATTTCAGAGAAAGGCTTTGTGTACAGACTGATTTTCTCAAAACCAACTGACAAAGGTGTGCTGAACTCTAAGGAAGGTCCAGCAGAGAACATGAATACTCAAACTCTGCTACAGCCTCACCCTCTTCCTCAGAGACGACCAGAAGGGGAAATGAATCAGTCCAGGTAAACCTGCAATGAGGTTGCAAGGATTGGGGACAGGCTAAACCCCACAACTAGAAACCCTTGTTTTCTCCTCCCATGAAACATGCAACTTTGTGCTTGAACTTTATCATGCACTCCAAACAACCCCACACTCTTTGATACAACTTTGGTTACTATAGGAAAAGCATAAAGTTTCTGGAGTACTCAAAACCCTGTTGGGAAAAAAACACCTGTATATTATACTACCCAGGTTTTACTAGTTATAAAGTTAAACATTCATTCTTTTTTATTCAGGTCTTCATCCAGCTCATCAGTGGCGAGTCGAAACATTAAACAGGGTAAGTCACAGAAATTACAAATGTTAAGATACTGAATGTCTCGGATGCTAGTCACCAAACAGCACAAGAAGCTCTAACATATGTCTTCACAGCACCACCCAAATTAGAATCACAGAATTCAGTGACAATATGATTCCTACATTACATTTCAAACCTGAATTTACATTCATTAAGATATGCAAAACCCTCTATACAGCTGCATCTGCCTCTGCTAGAAAGAACACAGAAGCAAGAGGTACTAAATTAATCTCTTCACTAAAGTCCACGCCTTAAGTTATACTCAAGCTGAAACTCCTCCTTCTGGCAACAAACTTGGGGATTTGCCAGTCTTGGGACTCCCGTGAAACACCACTGTCACCTTTCTGTCCCTTCTAAAGCATACAGAAGGAACAGAAGTCACTCCCAGAGTGTTATCATTTAAACAAAGCCATTCATGCCAGCTCTAGTGCTACCAGTTTTCTAACTCTTCCAGTAGGAGTGGGTGAAGAGTAATCCTACATAAGAATGAGTAGGAAAAAGAAGGAACTACCAAAGCTATAGTCTCTCCTTTTCCAAGTGGTATCCATTCCTTGCTTAAATGTGAATGTGCTTCTATACTCTCAGCTGCGTATGGAACAAAGCTAAACCAGCCTAACATAAACTTAACCCTAATCTGATAATGTGTATCAGCAGAGCTGCTGATAGCTTGCATTTTCAAAATGTTTTCCAGAATGCAAGAAAGAACATCTTTTGCTCTCAATGTTGAGAAACACAGGTCCAGCACAAGCAGACACACTGCTCCCAGGGAAGAACTGCAACTGAGAAAGTGCAATGAAAACAAGAGATCGTCCTGCCTTCACACTCCAGCAGAAGTCTCACCATGCCACAGCCACCCCCAAACAAGAGATATCCCCTTTCCACAGGAGGCACTTCACATAAAAAAATATGTAATCTTAGCCCTTATATTATAAAGGTAGATGTTCAGACTCCCTGTTAAAATAAACTGATATTCATTATGTTTAGTCCTCAAGACCACAGTATGGCAAGACCTGGGGCACAATCTCTGCTCTACTTTCTCATATCTCACGCATGACTGCACATGCCCAGCTGTGCTGGGTGAAGCTGGGGAGCGTGAACCTGTAGCCTCAAATCAACAAACAGGGGAATGACAGGGAGAAGAATGGTCTTCCAGAGAAGCCATTACTCAGGCTTGAGATTCACTTGACAACTCGGACCACAGATGCAGAAACTCATTTCTACAAAATAAACTTAAAGGGCTATCAGTTTCCCAGATATGTAATTTCTATACCGCTATGTAAGAGTAGAAGCCACAGTAAATGGGAGCAGAGCTGCAAGCAGGAGAGGAGCTGGCAGCGCTTTAAAATTTCTGTTGTGTCTTCAGTGTAAACCCTGCAAAGTCATCTGGAATCCAAACTGGAAAGAAACAGCAGGGTTGAGTGACCACTGACTGAGCTGTGGCAATGACTTCTTGAATGGGCCAGACACTGAATGGCCAAACCTTCTGCGCCGTACTCAGGTTGCCATATAGATCCATACAGATCTCTAACCTGAATGTTTCTTATCAGTTGTCTCAAGCTGCATTAGCTGAGCCTGAAAAACTTCACTATGTCTCAGAGGCATGAACTGCATCAAGAAGAGATTAAAAATACTGAAAAGCCAAATGCCAGAGGCAGGATGCCTACAAGACCCTCACTACAATTACACGAACTTGAGAGCCACACGTAGACTCTCATATTTCTCACAAGTCCCTTGATACAGATTTCTGGTCAAGTGATTTTCTGTTTGTTTCAAACAAACCTCCTGCTGCAGAGGTAGGAGGTACTACTTGGTAAGCCCATGACCTTCTTTACAGAGGCAGCCAGGGACACTCAAGGGTTAAAAACAAGAAAAGGACACAGCATGGGAAATACACCAGAGAATTTCAAGATCATAGTGAAATACAGCACAAGAACAAGACCACTCGGGAGGCTTGCTAGACACCAGTGAGGACAGGTGACTGGAGACAAGCAACAGGCAACAGCTACTCACCACCCTGTTGTGACCTTGTGGAGGTAGCACTTGAAACCTTCCAAGAGCAACATACCTGACCATCTTTATTTTCTCTTTCTCCACAGACAGATAAACTTCAGATTTGCAACAGCTTGATTTAAAAACATCTGCATGCACATGGGTGGGTGTGTTTATTTATTTTCACTAGTAAAGATGCAAGACAGGCTGTCTTTTAAACCTCATTCTGGCTCAGCAGAGATGAAGAGTTATGATGCTGTCTTCTTAAGCTCTTTAGACAATCTCTGTTAAAGCTGCACTTGTTTAGAACCTGTAGCTACCTGGTTATTCCCTACAGAAGAAAGAGATGGATAAGGATCACAGCGCTGAAGGGAAGCCACACCTTCAAGGTGTCTATTTCAGCACTTCGCAAAAGCATTTCAGTCACTTAGAAATTAAATTGGAACCTCCAGACAAGACTGAGACTGCAACTTTTTTTTTTCTAAAAAGGAAAATATTTGACAGACAATACAATGCATACAGAATCCTGTCTAAAACAAGTATACTGAAATTGACGGACTTGTAAGAAAGAGTTCCTGTCTCCTGGTCTTGTTCTGAGACCATGTAATAAATCTTGCTAAGAGGCTCAAGAAGTAATCGCAACACTGTGTCACCTTAAATCATCACACACCATGTATCAACTGAGACACACAATCTGCATTTGGGCAGATGTCCATCCCACTCAAACTGAAGTATAAAGCACTGGCTTAACCCCACACTCATATTTCTTCTACTGACCCCAGCCAGGTAAACATGGTATAGAAATCCATGTGGCTCAGCTATTGAAGGCAGTTCAGTTGCTTGTGACTGTCGGTGTTGAGATGTTCAGGGAAACTACAGTTTTTCTTTATTTTTTCTCAGCGTCCATGCACGCTTTGTAACAAGCACTAGTGGTACAGGTTTTGAAGTCACAGGAACGCTTGTCATTCACTGCTTTTAAGAAAATGTAGAGCAGAAATAAGAGAAGATGCATCCATTAAAATTGTAAATTTTGGTAATACATGCAACTTGGCATGTATTAATTATTTTTTGAAAAAATAAAATAAATAGCTTCCTCGGGAAAACAAAATAAACACTGCATTTTCCATTAATTTATTTTTTTTAAAAAAAAGCTATTAATATCAAAGTTTCAGGGTAAAAAACTTGCATTTATCTTTACCCTTCATGTCCAGAACAGCTCTAGGGCAACTATTGAACTACCAAGCATTGAGTCAATTCAGTATCATGAGGGCAGCAGACAGTCTTCAGAGTGCAACCACATGTCCCATGAACCGCATGTCTCATCTTTCCCATCTTCTCATTCTGAAGCCTAGTTGCTGTCCAAGTCATTGCCTTCATCTTCTTTTCCAGACAGAGCATGTTTGGACCAATCATTGGCTTCTCCCAAAGGAACAGCCCCTTTCCGCTGTGGCAAGACACTGAAAAAGGCCTCCTTCCAGTCTCTCTTCTCCAGGTATGCAAGGATGATCTCAAATACTGCAACATCAAGAAAGAAGATCAGCTCTTTTACAGGGAGACAAGTGGACTGCTGATAGAAGCACCCCCCCAAATCTGTCTTTACAGAGGTTTGCATGCATTCAGTTGTGGCATCTTCAGAGTAAAGCTGATGAAGAACAGGCAGAAGCAGACAAGGCAATTCTGCTACTGCTGCAGTCTAAAGCCAAGCATACTTTGAGTCTCCAGTTGCAAGACATTTACTACAGCAGTGCTTCTCTGCAGTGGCTCCAGTACTTCAGGCACTAATGCTTTCCTACGTTTGACAGGAATACTGCTGTGGATGCACTTTAATAATGACTTTGTCCCCTCCCTAACATATGGGTAGCTCCAAGTCTTCCTAAAACTTGCTATCATTAGCTTTCTTTTTCATTTCCAGCTGAGCTTATCCCCAAAATCCTTATTAGCCTCCATTCTGTGACCCTTTCTTGCTGTTTCCATTATGCTAACCATACGGTCACCCTCCTACTCCTCCTGTTTCAACTCCTAAAACTTTTCTTGATTGACAAGAGCTCCAAATTGCATTATTTGTGAAAGTCATTGGCAATTTCTTACTTAGAAAAATCCAAGGCTATTCAGAAAAACCCTCTCAACACAGATTGTGGCTCAGGGCCAGCAGCAGGAGGCTCTATGGCTGGTGAGGAAGCCAGATTTGGATGACAAATCTGGGACAGAGGGGTGGCTCTTCATGCTTGGGGCTACAGAAATAGTGCTAACAACACCGGAGAATGCTGACTTCAAAGAGTGCACCCAGTACAAGCGTTCAATGCCAAGCAACAGCATATGAGAAAGGATCAAAGGAGCTGTGGAGGGGAAAAAAAGCCTTACAGAGAGTTAGGCAGGCATTCAGAAGCGGAGAAGCAGAATGGATCTCATACTCATTGAGAGTCAAGTTACAGAAAAGTGTCACATTTACTAGAGGTTTCCTGGATCCAGGTTTACTGGATAGCCAGCTGCTCTCTGTGACATTGATATTGAAGAGCCTGGCCATTTTACTAAGCAGATTATTCACCTGAAACATACTGTGAAGGTATGAGCTCTCAAAGGACTATATTAATATCACTGTAAGTTACTGCATAAAGCATCTGTGGCAAAAAAATGGTGGATTTAGAACAAGAAAAGTATAAGGAGCATATTTCCTTTGCTTTGAAAATTCCTTCATCTGCATGGTAATAACAGAACTGATAGAAAGAGAGCGGCTTCCACAGGAGAACAAAGGCTTCTATGATAAGCTGAAATAGCAACAAAAATATTATCCAAGGACAGAAAAAAGCAGTGGGAAGTGTTGGTAGACATCACCACAGATTGGAATGGAGTACTATGGTCCTATAGCACATGCTACAAAGTACAAGCCCTGGGATACAAACCTGAACAAAAGGAAACAAACTCTCTCAGCGACACTTGCAGCTGTGTTTTGCCTACAGTATTTTACATGGATCCCAAATCTTCCAAGTTTTAAAATTCCAGATCAAGTTAAAAACCTGAAGTCTCATCTTATACCTTGTCAGTTTTCTAGCAGCAAATACTTCACACATACACATGTTCCACATGCCATTTTGACACGGCAACACAGGCACTGAAATGCTTGTGGAAATATAGAGACTTGATCCCAAGAAAGAAAGATTATAAATTAATAAGTAAAAAGCTAAAAGCAAATTCTGCTGTTAATGATGACACCAACCTGCCACCACCAGAGGGCCCAGTTAATTAAAACGCTTCAAAGCCAGACAAGGCAGTTCAGAAAGTTTCTTTTTCTACAGGACTTTACAAATTCCCACTTATCAAAAGTAGTCCCGCAGGGACCAGCCAGGTCCCATAGCTTCATCTGGTAAGCCCTGTACTGTACTCTGCCAGCTTCAACTTCTGCACCCAGAGAGGGAACCCAAAGGCCAGAACAACCAGATCAAAACAGAAAGGATGAACAATTACACAGTTACACAAAACAGTAACGTGGATATTCTCACAGCAACATACAAAAACCTCAGTGCAAATCTCCTTCTCACCTCCACAAAATGAGATTTGAGAGAGGCAGCTTGATTCTGTCTGCCTTACACCAAGTAGAACCTCACTTGAAAGCTGTCTTTTTGGATTTAGGTTGTAAACTATCAGGGTTATAATATACACCAGAGCCTTCATTACAACTTTAAAGGTACCTCTACTTTTGGTGGTGGTGGCATTGTGGTTATTTTCCTGCCCAAAAGCCTTAAGCAAAACACTGCTATAGTATAATCTTAAACAGGGTCTGTGTGTTTAAGAGCCTTTCAGCTGTAATTTGAAAATATTTTTGAAGGGCAAGAAAAGACAACCTCATGCAAAATGGAATCTCAACAGCTAAACTGCCATGAAATCAGGTGCCTAAAAATCTGGCTCAAGAAACATGTCCAAGACCATAAAGCAGATAAACAAAGGCCTCAACGAAAGTAAGCGACCCAATTTATATATACCCCATGCTCAAACCTGTAAAAGACAGCCTCCAGAAATGTTGACACTAGAGGTCAGTATAAGATTATTGCAGAAAAAATCCAGTAGAAAGCTACAGCTATCATAACTGCTAATGAGTAACATCAAGTCCTATTCTTATCTATATAAAGCAACGTGTAAAGTTAAAACATGTAAAATATTACATATACATGGAGTTTGAAAATTTTTAATTCTGGTGATATACTATATTCTCCTCCACATTTAAATAATCTTGATTATCATGCAAATACATAACCTCATCAATCAATTGCATTTTCAGAAAATAGTTATCATCAAGTAATGTGTTACATAACAAAATAAACTTGAAATAAAGCAAGGTAAGATAAAATTTTCATAAAGGTCTGAGCAGGCTCCAATTTGCACATGTTTTTTTTAATGACAATGAAAGATAATAATAAAACCGAAAGTTTAAAAGAAGTGGGATTCAAGACTTGGTCAATCAGAACCAGGAAACCACATAATAATACGGTTATGAAATCTCAGCAGACGGAGTATTGCTGATACTAAACAAGGCCAGTCTACAGGCACCCAAGCTGTTACTGGTGAACTAAGCTGTACAAAGAGGTGAAAACATCACATACATTTATCCTCCCCTGATATAAATCACATGGGATAGTTTTCAGCGTTTTACTCACTTACATATTAAGCCTGGGAACGAGACCCAGATGGTAAGAATGGCAAAATTACTCATGGGACAAGTCAACAGACTAGGAGGTGCACTTCTACGTGGCTAAGACACCATCCTTTACATTTAACCATATCTAAAATATTTAATGGTTAGGGCAATTACTGTATCCCAAAGGCAACTAGATTCAAGAAATATCAACATAATAAAGTAAGATTTAGGCATCTCCACTACAGTACAAATTTTGAGGGTTCAAATTCTGAATACTGCAGGGATATTCTATGTCATTATTTTGCGATTTAAAACTTACCGTGATTGACAGCTAACACTTTCCGACTGTTCATCTTGACAAAGTTTCCAAGCGGGAGCTGTGCATGACCAATTCCCTGCTCAACAGCTTTTTCGTAAGTAATTCCCTGTGGGAAAGACACCATGATCTCACTTCAGAAGGTATTTACAAAAAGAAACTTACGCTAGGTTGACCTGCTTCAAGGCCTACTTTTGGAAAACTTACTACTTGGATTGTACGTCACTTGTTCATGCACCTGCGCCTCTAGAACATGTCAGCCATAGCCGGTTTTAAAGGCAAGTTTATGCTTAACTGCAAAGTCACTCAGATTGCAGTAACTGGGTATTTTTTAAAAGGAAGAGTAAAGGATAAAGAATTTTTGTTTGCTTTTTTAAATCAGGCAAATTCTGTGCCCAAGACAGGCAAAAAAAACCCCAACAAACCCCTTTAAAACTGTGTAAACACCTTATACCATAATCACTATATAAAGGATCCACATTAGCTCCCCCCTGGTCTGTAACTGTAGACAAATTGCTCAAGCATTATTTAGTATGGCAAATTACACAGTAGTGTCTTTGAATAAAAGCAGTAACAGTGCTTTCATTTCCCAATTGAATTCTCTATGACATTCCAAGTCCACACAGCACAATGACACGCACAGGTATGGAAACAGATCCCTGAGGCATGTATGTTACTTAGCCAAGTTCTCCTGACAAGCAAGTCTATTAAAAAAGGACATCCAAGACTCAAGCACTGTTCTTCATCTATATTTGGGCACGTGCACATACCAGTACACACATGCGCGCATGAACAGAAACCAAGCCCTTCTCTCTGAAAATATGTTCCTCAGTAAGCCAAGCAGTGTTATTCATTCCACTCCTATATTTAAAATGAAAAGATAAAATCCCCAAAAGCTCATCGTGTCTGCACACTGGAACACAAGCCACTGCTACCACAGCACATTTGGGTTTTTTCCCATTTCTTAAAAAAAATTTTTTAACTCAGTAGTCAGTCTTTTTAGAAGAAGTTCTCTTGTTATTTATTTTTTTAATTTACACATGAACAGCATTAACGTCAAATAACATACCAAAAAAATAACTGTATAAAAATGGACTCACAGTTTACCTTGTGGTGATTGTGATCCACCAGTCCTCCAATCACATAGGCTTTCTTCTCATCAAGCTCACTGAGAACGTCTGGGGAATCTGAGGTAAGATATACTAAGTCTTCTTTCTTTATTAACTCACTATAGTGTTCTGTTCTAATTTGGATATCCTCAAAGAAAAAAAAAAGGCAGTTAGAAGAAGTTAGATTCAACTGATGAATTGCTGGACAGCAATTCCTAGACCCAAGACAGAACCAGCACCAATAAATCCCAAAGCAGCATTCCACATCCTCATTCATGTAGCACAGTGCAGATTGATTTCTGCATAAAGAATCCACAGTCCCTACAGCACTGACTTCTAAAAATCATGAGGAATTTTTCTGAAACCACCAAAGAACTTTACAAATCCCTAAGCTGTTGTGATTCCCTTCAAATGTCACCATATTTCTCATGGGCATCAAAATAATTTTCAAGTCTGCCTTTCTAAAAATGCAAAACCAGAAGGAAACGCTTATTTAACATTACCTGATTGATGAGAGGGTTATGCTCTTGGTTTGCAAGAGGTTTATGAAGTGCTTTTGCACTTCAATGTTGAGAGGCAACACAATGGAAGCAAAGGTGCACACAAGCAAATTGCATCATGACTGTAGCCATATTTTTCCCCAAAGCAGAAAAAAAAAAGAAAAGAAAAAAAGAAGAAAAAAAGAACAAAGAAGGGGAGGAGGGGAGGGAAAAGAAGGGAAAAAGGGAGGAAAGAGGAGGAAAAAAGAGGAGGAAAAAAGAGGAGGAAA
>BJBW01014508.1:0-14895 GCA_004320125.1 Scolopax mira | reverse complement strand
CCTGGAGCATCTCTCCTATGAGGAAAGGCCGAGGGACTTGGGTCTTTTTAGTCTTGAGAAGAGAAGATTTAGGGGGAATCTGATCAATGCTTACAAATACTTAGAGGGAGGGTGTCAGGAGTACGGGGCTGGTCTTTTCTCAGTGGTGCCCAGGGCCAGGACAAGAGGAAATGGGCATAAACTTGAGTATAAGAAGTTCCACCTAAACGTGAGGAGGAACTTCTTTACAGTGAGAGTGGTGGAGCACTGGAACAGGCTGCCCAGAGAGGGGGTGGATTCTCCTTCTCTGGAGACATTCAAAACCCGCCTGGACAAGTTCCTGTGCAATGTGCTCTAGGTAGATTCACTCTGGTGAGGAGGTTGGACTAGATGATCTCCAAGGTCCCTTCCAACCCCATATGATTCTATGATTCTATGCTTAGGGAAGCTTATCTATTTCTGCTTGAGAGAAAAGACAAATCTGTGCCCTGAGCCCCAGAAGCTCTGGACAAAAGCAGCAGGACAATGTCAGGCTGACACTGAGCTCAAGCTTGGCAAGGCTGCCTTGCCTGGGTGTGCTGGGTTCAGTGCCCATGCACAGACTGGTGTCCCAGCACAGCCTCATGTCACTGTGGTGGCTCTTACACGTCTCATGGTGGTGGAGGAGCACAGCAGGAGCACCAGATGAAACCGGAGAACAGCAACTGTTCCGAGGTCAAGCTGGAAACCTGAGTCTCTTCCAGCCTATTTGGTGTCTCCTGGGCTCTCCAGGAGTTTGGTCTGGCGAGGTTCAAAACCAACATGACCAAGATCACTAAGGGATTTGAATACGAGCTTACATACCCGTCCAAGGTCTCTGCAGAAAATCTGCAGTGTGATGTGAGCAGTAGAATGCCAGAAAAGGGGCATTAACTTTATCATCTGTATTTAGATGTGTCACAGTTGTAATGTCAACCTGACAAACTGCCAAGGGACTGGCAAAGTGGGAGAAAGCAGGGAGAGCAATCACTGTCTCTGTGGGGACAAAGGCAAGGGAGATGTAAACATGAACAAACATTGGCCCATATACCCTTTTTCCAAACTCTGAAAGCAATGAAATTAATGTTAGTAAAATTAACTGGGAAAGAGGAAAAAGGAACAAGGTGGGGTGCCCCAATAAAACTCTCCCACGAGGCGGGGCAGGCATGAAGAACAGGCTCTGCTGCAAAGGTTTACAGTCTGATAACTTACAAACATAAACAAACCACCTGGGACAGTACAACCTGGGCCATTCTAAAGGATACACACACTTTGGTGGCAAGATGTCCATTGAATTGGTCCAGATGTCTAAAGATGAGAGAACTTCCTTACAGGGACAGCTGGAGTCAAAATGTTGTGATCTGCTAAGTTACAAATTGTGCTCTTTAATTTTTATGTTTTTCTCTTGTTTACAGTTTCTATGAGAGGAATTCACTACTGTTGCTTTCCTAGAACAAACTTCTTTTCATTTTCAGCTTGCTTGTATAAAGACTGATGAAAGGCAAGCCTCCTGCAAACTTGTATAAATCTGGCTCATGACTCATTTCCTGTGGATGTCTCCGACTGCAGACAAGGTTGGGGATCTCATGAATGAGGGATGTGATTCCAGAGAAGATGCAGGAGTTTTTCTGAAATGCTGATTTCATCATGTACTAAGTTAAATTAAAAAGCACATTCCCCAGATCAGCATCATTCAGTTCCTTGCCAAGCAGGTAGAGCGAAAGCATCTCAGAGAGTCTGAGCAAAACTCTGACCTGCCACTGCTGCACCATGTGAGGTGCTGTGTCCATGTGGCCTTGCAGGTCTCCATCAGGTCAGACATATCCCCTCCAAGAGCATGAACAGGTTCCTTCCTCCAGATAATACCACTTGCTGGAGCTCCTACTGCAGTAAGCCAACACTGTGGCAGAGTGTTTTGTAAAATTTAACCCTGGCTTTTGTGCTATATGGGAGCTCTGAAATGGGGTGCCTTTTGCACCCTCTCTACTCTCCACAGTTCCCACTGGTGCAGAGCAAGGAGGAGGCACATGAGGATGTGCCTTAGAGCTTATAACCCTGAGTCCAGAGCATCACGCCAGGATGAAGCAAGCAAATCTAAGAACATGCAGAAGTCAAGGTAGTGCCTAAGAAGGTGGTGTTTTCTGCATGGAAAAGATAACGGGAACAAGAACCACAGAATGGTCTTTCATAGCTGGCCTCCTCACTGAGCTAGACAAGAAGAGAGTTTGGTTTCTGATGGAACTTTCCTAAAAACGAGGCAGGAGAGAGAAATGTGTTACTCACAGGACTCGGAGGCTGGGCAGCTGCTGGCACATCCCCCTGGGCAGTAAATGGATGCCTGCTCGGGTCAAGGTCCTAGAGGAGTGGAGGAGAGAGAAGAAATGGTGTTACTGAGAGCCAGCACGCAGACTGTGACCTGCAATCCTAGATGGTGGCAGGAGAGACAATATCAATGGGATGAAGAAATACCTGGAGAGAAACAAAAACTGACTTGGAAATGGGCACTGCTGCTGCACCTGGTTAAAGTGAATGTACTTACAAGAAGTTCTGGGATGTTGCTGTGTACTGAATACACTATTGTCCTTAGTCACGTGGAGGGCAGGTGGCAGTGCCCTCTGTGACATGCTATGCCATCCCAGTTCCCCATTGCCCAAACCGGGGATGTGCCTGGATCCACGGCTGCCTCAGAAACCCATGTATGAGGGATGGATGGTGTGTCCCTGGGTCCCTAAGGGAAGGCATGGCCAGGTCACACTCTTGGGCTGGAGTGCTCAGCTGTGCTCCCAGTTTGGGCACAGTATGCAGACTACTGCCCTAGAGAAGACAACCATGGGTGGCCGAAGACAGCATATTCTGAAGGCTCCTGATCTCCTGGGTCTCGTGGTGCAGGGATGGGACCAGACCAGTTCCAGGAGCCTCCAGCCTGGGTAGGTAGATGAGTTATGAACACAGCAGATTATTTTCTGCACTGCACTACCAGTGCTGATCCCAGGATGGGCAGAGACACTGTGTCTGAGCAGACCACACTGAAGCACTGCACCAAAAAGGCTTGCTCCTTCAAGATGCAGAAACAAAGGATGAAAAAAAATAATAAAAAAAAGATTGGAGCATGCTCAACAGTACTGGAGAGTACTCAGAAGTACTCACAGAGAAAAAAGCTGATTTCAGGAGCCACAGGGGTGAAACGAAGCAGAGAGGTGAGTGACCAGGGAGAGGCAGAGCTGAAGACAACCAACTTCACAGCACTGTGGAAGTTGTCCTTGTTGAAGGATCACCTTGAAAGAAAAAGAGCACAAATAGCAGGGTAAAAGGGAGAGAGTTGACACTCACAAAACTTCTAGGCTGGTGGTGCCTTTCAGGTCTGGGAATTCTCTGATGTCCGTTGCACCATTGAGTGACCTGCAGAGAGCAGAAGGTGAAGTGAGGTGGACAGAGAACGCAGAAGCAAGTGCAGCTGCACAAGGTCCCAGACCCATCAGCCATAGTGGCAAATCTGCTTCCTCGCACCCAGATGGGGTGATCCATGGGCAAGATCCAAAGGTGCCCCTGCCACCAGTGCATCACTACTGGGTGGGCAGTGGAGCAGTTGTTTCACACAAGCACAGATACAGTGAGCCAGAGTTAGTCATTTCTATGTAGGGAGGCTTGGCAAGCTCAGACCCTTCCCCAACCACTGACATTCTTGGCATGGTCTCTATCCAAATTAAATAAAAAATCCCAAACAATTACCATGGAGAATGTAGGCAGGGCATCCCACCCAGGCCTCCCAGACTCTATGTATTTGGAGCATATGGGTATTTGAATGCATGGGTATTTAAAGGATTTACTCTTTTTGCCTGAGTGTGCGTTACTGCAGCGAGAGGCTGGGTAAGGCTTATAAATAGAGATTTTGCTGTTGCCTCTGCCTCAATATTTAGTGCTGTGCCACAGCAGCTTAGCTGAAAAGCCAGCCAGTTCAGGCCAGCCATTCTGGTCCAGATGGTGCCCACGACATGGTGGTGGCCCTGGAGCAGGCTTAGGACCGTACTTGTGAAGGAAGCACTGTCACAAGTCACTGCCCAGTAAGATTATTTGTGCCATGGTCTTGGTGTTATGGGATATGTGTTCCTCCACTTCTACATCTTGTGGAGGAAGACAGATACCTTCAGTGGCCTTGTGTTTGGGTAACCACACAACAGTGCAGCAATTGCTTGAGCAGCAAGCAGCAAACTTAATGGTGGCTCTTTTCAGTGCAGAGTTTGCTGGTGCTGATGCAGCTATGGAGACCCTAGAAGGCCCCAGTGCCTGTCAGCTCCAAAATGCCCTTAAAAAAATATTCTCCCTTTGTAGAAAACATCTGTAGTGTCTACTCCTTGGCTCACTGTCTTTGGGGCTGGCTAGAAGACTGGTATCATGGTCTTCTATTGGCACAAGGGCTCTAGAAAAGTGAAAGGGAGAAGGCCACTAAGACGTCCAGCTCACAGGGCATAGAGCTTGGATGCTTTACCTCTCTGAGGATGTGCTTGGTGAACTTACAGAGTGTGGAGCTTTGGCAAGTACTGGAAAGCAGACTGTCCAACAAATTGGATGGGATTGTCATAAAAATGGCTGCAAAAGAAACAAATAATTGGTTGAATTCTGCTGCACATGAAGATGCTTTTACAGGTCAAGAGCCTTGGAGCAACTAGTACTGAGCTATGTGATGGGTGCAGGCTATCCTGTGAGGAACCCTTGTTTTCCAGATAACCCAGGCTCTCCCACTAGTCTGTTTTGGCCAAACATTGGTACAAATGAGATGTTGTGCTGTGAAAGAGTCCTTTAGGATCCTGCTGAATCAGGCAGGCTAGGAAGATGCAAAGCTCTCCTTCAATCCTGCTATAGTGTTGTAAAGCTGCTGGGAAACACCTTGTACTTGACACCTCCTCTGATCTTAACATATTCCCAGCACCGGCATATTTCCTTCTTGTCAAGTAAGTGAAAAGAAGTGAAGAACAGCTTTAGGAGGACGTGAATCATGTCCTACTGGAAGCACTTTTCCCCCACCAAATGTGAAAGATTTTAAATGGGCAGATCCAATGGAGACATGAGTATTCTGGATGTCCCTCACTCCCATGCAACTCCAAGGATGGTGCCCAAGGAAGATGGATGAGGATCAGGTGGGTTTATTTTGAGTGGAGCAGTGACTGTTTTCACCCAGTGTCACCATGCCTTTCCAGATGCTGATATTTCTACAGCTTAGGTCCCAGCTGGCCAAGTAGAGCTTTTGTCACTTGCCATGATTTCCAATATCAGTGTGGTTCCGGGAAGAACTGTCCAAAAATATCTACTGTGTTTGGGTCAGAGGGGAAATGAGATGGTAACTGGATGTATTTATCTGCAGAACTTTGTGTCCACGAGTCTGGGGTAGATATACAATAATCTGGTATCCCAGCTCCCCAACACATATAGCTAGTACTGTAGCTGGCTACCAGCTTGTCTAAACACAAGGAATAAAAACAGGGCTTAGAAAATCAAATCCTGTTATGCACAGCAAGATTTCCATGCAGACCACCCATATATTGTTTCTTCGTTGTTATCACCCAGTACTGCAGCAAAATTCAGCTGCGGGGAAAGGAGAACCCATGCATCTGAGAAGGAGGTATTTTCAGCTTGTGTTGGCCCACATAGAATAAACATCAAATTCTTGTGCTGACAACTGGCAGAAATCTCAATGAAAGACACCATGAAATGCCCCTTTTAGGCGGATGTAAGGATTTAGGAAATATTGTTTAATTTACTTACATTGTTTGGAGGAGGGGATTCCCAACAAATGCATTCTCTGGAATAGCTTTGATGTTGTTGTTATGAAAACCGCTGTTGGGAGAAACAAATATTTTGATGTTAATGGATAAGAAAGGCTTGTAGACACCTTCTTTCCTCAGCACTTTTAAAGGCAGAGAGCCTTCGAAACACCTATAAAATGGGATGTGAGGAGGCGAGTTCCCAGCAAGTGAACAAGGTCTGTCCTTTGGCAGGACAAAGCCATCATTCTGCTGCATTTACTCTGTGTATGGCATGGTGTTCCATATCTCAATTCACTGAACCCACCAAGAATACAAGGACTTAAGGTTTACCACTTTACAAGTCAGGAAATAGGAGCAAACAACACACACCTATTTTATGTCTTCCAGAAATTACAATTTTTATGGATTGTCCCCATTGTAGCTCCACAGATGTAAACTAGAGTGCAGCCTACCATGAATTACTGGTCCTTGTGACTTCAAAATATTTGTAGATCTAGCTGTGATATTTTTGGTTAAGCTTGAGAAAATTGCTATCTGCATGATTTTGCAGTAGAAGAGAGCTCTGTGGCTGCAGTCTGGTCCCCTGTACATTAAAGGCAGCCGCAGGATCCTGTGTCAAGGACCAAGACTGGCTCTGGGTGATGCCCAGGTATTTTAATCCCAGGAGTCTGTGTGAGTGATTAGTTAGATGGCTGTTTGAAACGCACCTCTTACTTAGTGATGGGCATTTCAAAAGCTATTGCAAAGTGGATTAAGGATTTTATTCTCATTTTGAATGTCAGAGTAATGATATCTGGTCTGTCTGAGAAATGTCCTTGACAATAAATTCTTCCCAGTAAAAGAATAAAGTAGTGTCAGATTTTCACTTCAAGCCTTCCAGAAGCACCAAAGCAGCTGTTTTTGTTCCACCCCAGCCTGTGACTAGTATGACACAATCTTAGGGTTCACAGGGACTGTGGATACATATGAACTCAAGTTGATCCCAGCTTCTGACTTCATGGGGATGACTTCCCATTTTTACTGACTCACAGGCTCACTCTGACTTCATGGGGATGGCTTCCTATTGTTTTTGACTCCCAGGCTCACTGATTAGGGAAGAGAGAGATAGCCACTAAAATGGTCATAGACTTTTGTAATTCTGTATTATAAATTTGTCCTAGGGGAGACCAAACAGTTTCTGCACATCAGAGGAGGTGGCACAGGGTCTGCAGAAGCCATGGCCTTAGAATACCACAGGTAACTCCATGATTTTGGTCCTAAGCTGGGGAATGGACATTACAAGTAGCTGGAGATCAGATGGACTTTGAGTTTATCAGATGCCACATGATAATGAAAAGCTGCAGGAGGAACCTGCTCCAAGCCCCATGGGGAGAATCTCCCATTCTCCTCCACCAAACATAGTGCAGAGGCTGCTGTTGAGGTGATTAGAGCTGAATGAAAATTGAAGGGATAAACTGGTTTTATGTGCATGATGGAGAGGACTATGAAATATAAAAGAAAGGCTTGAAATAAATGTTCTCCCCAAGTCAGAGCATATGCGACACTTCGCTGGTTGCTCTCCACCAGGGAATACTTCTGAGAAGAAAGAAATAGAAAGTCTCACAGCTCCTGCAGTCGGCCCAGTGTCCTGATAGCCCCAGGGAATTCCAGAAGCTCATTGTAGTTTAGATCTCTGAAAGACAGAGAAGGGAAAAACATTCCTTAATATGGCTGTAGGAACTCAACTGAGTGTATCTGTGCTTTGAAGACAGAGAAACTTGGTTGTTAAGCATGGGAGACAGGTTTTTCCTACTGTGCTGATGCCTGGAAACAAAATCTCACACATTCCTGCAGCAGAAATATTCCCTGCTAGGAGCACTGTCAGGCGAGAGCCACTCCATGCCATGGCTGTTGCCATCTGGACTCCTTCCCCCCAAGTCCCTCTGTGCCTGGCGCTGGACTGTGCTGCTGCTTTGCATCCCCACAGTGCCCCGGCCCCCTCTCCCTGGGATTCACGCCCAGGGGCTTTGACTGTGATTCATTTTTCTTGCCTTTACAGGTCTAAATGGAGTGTTATGAAGGACAAGAAACACAATAGCAGCTTCAGTTGTGTTGTCAGCTTCAGCTTCAGTCAGAAGGCCCCATCACCATGCAGTGCAGAGGGGATCAGGGTATCCTTGGTACTTGTCCTGAGGACACCAGAGCTCCCTGCCACTGGGACATGCTGTGACTGGAACCAGGGGGGAGAGTGTGCTGTAGGAAGACCTAGGTCTTCTTCTGGTGCTTGGGGTGAACCCCACACTGGAAACTGTGAGCCAAAGGAGCACATAAGTGCAAGAGATATTGACCCTGTAGAGTGTTAATTTTAATTTTCAATATAATAAGTCATGGTGACAAGTGCGGAGTTGACCTGCCCTGACAACATGGCATGAATGAAACCTTGGCTGTATTTGCTCTCCAAGGGTGGGCTGGTACCTCCAGAAAAGGATTTATTTGAGCCATGGGGCACTGCTGGGAGCCCAGAAGAAACAGCTCTCTGAAGGTACCAATCCTGCTGTTGACTGGAGGGGGCCCATGGAAACTGGCTGGGATTTAGTTGTGAAGCACTCCCCCTCTAGTATTCCCAACACTCTCCTTTGAGAGGCAGTTCCAGCTGAAATGGTATAATTTGACCCCATCCTGGCCATCCCACAGACCAAGGCACGGAAGTCTGAAAACCATACAACTGCTTCCTAACTGCATGAAACTCACTGAGTTTTAAGTGGTAGATACTTTGGAACATGAGGGTAATTACTGGCTCCTGGAGATTACTGTATAATTACACTTAATGGACCTCAAAGTAATTACCATGTAACCTGGATTGCGGTTTACAGAACAGAAATAACTGTGCGTTTACACAGCAATGAATTGCTGCCCAATTACCTTGTAATTCTCATCTTCTGGGCTCATACATGGTAATTACATTATGATCTCTCTTGGACCCCCCTCTCTCTTTCATAGTCTTCTCCTTTACCAGTGTCCCTGCTCGGGAATTGCTCTACAGCACTGTCTCAGCTTTGCTCTGTAGATATTTACACAGTAAATCACCCCAGAGTCTCTCCAAATTGGTCTTCCCTTGTGCCTTCCAGGACTCCAGGCTTATATGACTCCTTCCACATCTTTCTTCTGATTCTGACCTCTGCCTTGTCGTTTCTTGGGACAAAAGGTTGGGCCTGAGTGGATTTTATCTTGTGCAGCCCCGAAAAGCAACCTTGTTGCTGGATTCCCTTTGCACCGCGGGGGATGTGGCAGGTCCTGCTAATAGCAAGGTTTGCCTCCCCACACCACCGACTATTTTCTCTCCTCCAGTTACACAGGATGCTGCCTGCACTACATATATGGATTTGAGCAAATGAATCCTACTACTGTAGGACCTACACTCAAAGTATGGAAAGCATTCACATAGGTCAATAACCAGCAATCAGTCCGAGAGGAACACAGGGCAGGCGACAGGATCACAAGCTCTACCTCCCCACGTGTACAACCTGCAACTCTTTGGCAGAATCCCAGCACAGATGAAGCTCCTGTGCGCATCCCCAGGACCGAGACAGAAGCGATGCATCCCCTCCTGACACCAGCTCACATCTATTAGATATGAGAGCTCTGTACCTCCTTGCTTTGAAACACTCAGTTCTCTTCTGGGTCCATGCAGATTAGTGATTTTTCCCAGTCTTTTGCCCAAGATGATCTGTCTAAGAATAAATAGCTCGACACATGAAATGCTCATACACCTCATTCTTGGCAAGGTATGTGTAGCTTTTTTTCAGCTCCTCAGACAATTTTTCCCAATGGTATCTGTTGGGCATCCATCTCTGTCAGGGCTGAATGCCTGAATTGTAGAGGCTCCGTTATGCGGGAGAAGTCAGGGCAGGACTTTTACAATTCACATTCCTTCACCAAAGCTCAGAGAGGCACAGGAGCGGATTTCCAAAGAGAATGAGCAATTAGAAGTGCAGACAGGACACTGCTGGGCATTTTGAAAGCATCAGTCAAATCCCATTAACCTTCAGATCACTGCACTGACTGAAATCAGAGGGCATTAACAGCCTAAGCTGACAGACAGTCCCAAATCTCTATCTGTGCTTAAGGTGCTTAATACCTTTAAAAGTCTCACCCTGCAGTGACTTTCCAAGGTTACAGTGAGGTTTCACAGCAGCGCAGAAACTGCAAAGATTACTCAAGGCTGGGTGTCTGCCCGCACCTCATCCCTCCCTTGTCCCACAGGCTAAGGAGCTGAGACCAGCCTGTGCGACGCTGAGGGGCAGCCCTGGAGGAGAGGCTCGGGGTCACAGCCCACTACCATCACGTCCCCGATGCTGGGGGAAACTCTGTGCAATGAAGCGGGATTGATCTTCTCCCCTGCAATACCCAATGTGTCTGTGAGCAGTTGACATGAAAAATATTGCCCAACAGAGAGGAGGCTTGGCTCACCTGTGAGCTACTAACAGAAAAAAGGAGCTTAGAGCTGTAACCAACATTATTTACAAGGAATTTACAATGTGCTGTAATATTTGCTCCTCTCTTTCTCTAAAAATGCATTTCCTTTACAGCTCATGTCTCTTCCAGGCAGGCTGGTCTTTCATCAGCAGATGAACATTTTATTTGTACCTCCGTGTGTGTACAAGTATGTACAGGACCAGTTCTTCCCGAGCGAACACACACCTTTCCCAGTCCTGGCACCTGGCAGCCTCCCACCCTCCTGCACTTGACAGATACAAAGAGCATTGTGTTCAGCAGCTCCCTCTGGGTAAAAAAAGCCATCTCTGAATGCTGGCATATACTGGGCTTGTTGGAAAGTGGAAATGCAATCAGGTGTAGTCATGCTGCTCCAGCCTGGCTGCCGGTCTCTTCAGGAGAGACAATGTGCCTGTGCTTGCTCCTGCTGGTTCTTCCTGGTTTTTGGTGAGGTGGGCCTCCCTCTTGGAAAACAAACCCAATTGTACTGCTTAACATCTCCCCTGGGTGATGCTTTCAGCTGACTGCTCTCCATCCCTGTGCAGCTCACATACCGCCCTGACTTGCCTCCAGTACTGGCCTGTGCCAAGCCCTGCCCATTGCTGGGAGTTCACCTGGCTGGAGGAGACTGGAAGAAGCCAGTTCCTGAGATGGTTCCCAGGCATCTTTTCTTCCTTGCAGTGGGGCAGCTCTTACCAAAGCCCAGACCCAAACCAGGAGACTCTGTCTTCCTCCTTCCCAGAACTTTAGCCAGGCTCTGGTTCAAGCAGTGAACCAGAAACAATCTCCACTGCAGGGAAGACTGTGGATGGTCATGGCACTGGGGAAATTTCTGCTCATTTAGTGAAATTCAGTCCTTGGATTTTTTCACAGATGTCTGATGTCAGCAGGGCTACATCCTTCCCAGACATTGTTCCTCTCTGCCTGGTCTCCCTTGCTGAATTTGGCCCAACCTGTGCACCTAGGGGTCTCCAGAGCTTCTCTCCCAGCATAGTATCAATGCAGATGGAAAGGATTCTGGGCCCAGCAGGATTTTGCATTTTGATTTCAATGACAATAAAATCTCCTCCACTGAGCATGTCAGTGAACTGTACAAGATTTCCAAACCCTTTCCAGGGGCTGGGTGGACATGCCATAGAAAATGCCTCCAAGTGTCCTCTTTCTCTCTCTGCCTTGTCTGGGCTGCTTGGGCAATGCTTTGCTGGTCCCAGCTCTACATTTGGACACTTTGCCAAAGCTTCCAGTTTTGGAACTTGTCACCAGGTAATACTATCCTGACTGGCCTGCTGCTGGGTACACGGGCTGGGGTGGCCATGGGGCTGGCGAGGGAGGCCTCTTGGACCAAAGGAGCTGGACCTGGAACTCATGGGGTCTCAGCTGCCCCGGCTCTAGGGTCTGACCCGAGGCTTTGCACACTATGTATGGGCTCTCCCAACTGTGGGGTGCTGCCCTTTTTGGCACACCTGGGAAAGTGGATCCAATGCTGCTACTAGGCAGCATTACCTAGTAGAAAAATGCCAAAGCACTATTCCAAAACAATAGAGAAGCTTCATAACAAGAAAAGAAATAATGGGCATAGCATAAGGAAGAGAGTTTTGCCATTTTCAAAGGCTTTTGAAGAAATCATCCAGCCAAGAGATTCAGAAATGATGTGCAAGAAAATGATTATAACAAAATCACTTTCCTTAGGTAGGCTGCAAGTTACTCTTGGCATCATACTGGCATGTCGAAAGGAGCCTTGTATGTTTTTCTGGTTAAAATGAAAACCTCTTAAAGGTCACCTGGTCTGCCCAAGACACAATGAACTAGCTGGCTTTCCATTGTTGTAATTTCTAGGCTTCATATAGCTTCATATTTGGAAGATCTTAACCAACCCTGTTGTTTATCTAGAAATAAAAGTAAATTGACATCAAAAGCACAGTTATTTTCAGCTTTAACTGCCAGGGTGATTTGAAGCTGACAACATGCAGCCTGGAACTATTAATATCTTCAATCGTGCCAAAAGGAGAGAAGGAGGGGAAAGAGTCTCAGGTCAATTTTCTGCCTGTTAGGAACTATTAGTGGTTCCACACAGGAAGCCAAAAAAAAAAAATTATATAGTACTATAAATTCTTCCATAAGCCACAAAACACCACAAATTTGCAGCTAATAAACCTGAAGATGCAGAAAGATTAGAAGCTGGAGATGGGACATTTGCTGACTATTTCAGTCTCTGTGCAGTGCAAGACATTACTTTGGTGCTCTGGCTGTAGACTTCGTGCTGCCTCTGATAAGGACTTGCATTTCCACCTGTCCTGTGCTGGCATCTCATCAAGCTGCCAGTAAATGTAATTACCACTGCTGCTAGTTGTGCTGGTTACTGTGGCCAAATCAAACACTGGAAATGATTTAATTGGTAGTCTGAAAGCCCAAGAGGGCCATTGTGACCATTTAGTTTGACCTCTTGCCCAGCACTGCCAGACTGCTTTACCCAGATGACTTGTATCAAGGTCATGGCTTGTGGCTGAGTTTGAGCTGGGAAAACCTGCTTGATTAGCCCAGAGTATGAAAAGCAGCTACACCAGTAGGTGCCATATTTCTGTTGTGTAGCATCAGCATAAACCCTGCTCTCTTGGTAGTGACTAACTTGTGTGGTGAGTGTGTGCCCTTCCCCAGCACAGTCTGGATGATGAGATGCAGCAAGTGCCTGTAATAAATGAAAGGAGGGGAGGGGAATGGGAAAGGACCCAGAGCTGGCCTGGAGCCACGCACCCATCCCCTAAATGGAGACATGCAAGAAGGTGATGCCTCAGTGTGCACAGAAGAGGGAAATGACCTATCACGGGATTCATCTGTTAGGGTCAGGTTTTTAATTTGGAAAACTAAGCATGTCCTAGAAAGTCCCATTTTTGGCAAATTATAAGGAGAAGCCAGAATCTTATAGAGTGCAGCAGAGCTTATGGGTGTCCCAAAGGAGTAGAGATGGGCTCCTACAGCATGGGAAGGTTATCAGGTACTAATGGTACTAGATTTCTGCCAGAAGTAAGCAGCAACCTCCTAGCAAGGATTCATTCTGACAGCCTGGCCTGTAAACATCCCAGCCTCTCACTTACATGGTGCTGCACCATTTTACAGGGTTTATGTGGCACTGAAAGGTCTGCTGCTGGGGTGTGGGGTTCTGTAGGTCCTGCCTTGTACGGCTGCACAGCTCTGTTCTCCATTTAAAAACGCAGCAGTGCCCAGAATATGTCTGTTCCAACCAGTATTTCTGTCTGTTCCCTAACTGACGAAGGTACCGGATTAAATATGTTTTCAATTCCATTTGATTTATTTAACAAGGTCAAAATGAGCCTTTGAGAGCAGGATCTCGTGGGGGGTCCTGGGAGCACAGGCACTGCCATGCATATATCATTTACAAGACACAAAAGGAGCTGACCGCAAACTGGAGCAGTGGGGACCTCGGTCTCTGGGATGTGCAGACAATAACCATGGAGCTGATGACTCAGGCAGGGGAAGCACGGAGAAGGCTGCTGCACTTTGCCAAGCAGGGGAAGGCATCAGGCTTGAGGAAGCCTGGTCTACAGCAGAGCATTTCCAAACTGCAGGAAGAAAGCTGGGGGCCCTACCTACCCGCCAAGGTGAATGAGTTCCTGATGGTTGGCCCCCCAGCAGAATGCTGCTGTTGGAAGGAGGAACCGTGGGCTGGGGGTCAGAGCTGCAGTGAATCAGCACATCCTCAGTGAAAGCATGCCCACATCTTGCCTCTGCTGCCATCACTGCTGCCTGCAGTGCCTGCTTCTCCTTCTCACAGGCAACCAAATCCCTCTCATTCGTTTCCAGAGGCAGAGGAAACTCTGGCTCTTCCTCTGGCTCTCGCTCAGCTGATCTGTGAAAGGGCTCTGTGTCCAAGGGGAAGGCATTTCATTTCATTCAGCAGAATGAAACCTGAGGAGCCAGAGGAGTTGGGTACCCCTGACAGGTCATAGCAAGTGTGTTCAGAGACCTAGCGGTTGGAGGTTTGGGGAGACTCAGTGTGGTCTGGCACTGCAAGATCAGTGGCTCCAAGGGAGTGGGGAGCCAGGCTGGGGAGCTGGCAGGGTGCAAGAGGGGTACCATGAGGATTTGGTGGGGAAAAAGAATAGGCAGAGTTCTGGTAAGGGAGTGAGCCTTACAGTGGAGCCATTATCCATGTAAAAATGCAGTGTCTCCAGAACCACGTTTTCACCTGGGCTAGCTTTGTTGAGCAAACAAACAACAGAGAAAAACTCTGTTTTTACTTCATAATTTTCCCAAATATCATGTCTACACAGAGTAATTTTCATCCACAACTCAGAGACCACAGAAACACACAGAATCACAGAATCATCATGAGTGGAAAGGACCTCTGAGATCACTGAGTCCAACTGCACACACAAAAAACCCCACAATCCTGGGCACTAGAGCGTGCCCTGAAGTGCCACGTCTACACGTTTCTTAAATACCTCCAGGGATGGTGACTCCACCACCTCCCTGGGCAGGCCGTTCCAGTGCCTGACCACTCCCAGGCAAGTAATTGTTCCTTTTATCTAATCTCAACCTCCCCTGCCCCAACTTCAGACCATTTCCTCTGATCCTGTCATTATTCCCTTGGGAGAAGAGGCCAACCCCCACCGCTCTCCAACCTCCTTTCAGGGAGTTGCAGAGG
>BJBW01014505.1:52243-75564 GCA_004320125.1 Scolopax mira | reverse complement strand
CTGGCTCAGCAGCGTGGCTCCAGCTTTCTCATTCCCACAATGGAGCACAAGGCGATGGCCCCGCTCCCAGCTCATTCCCACCAACACTGGCTCCATCTCCTGCGGGGGCTGTGACCCACGGGTCCAGGCCAGGGCAGGGTGGAGAGGGGAGGCTGGGGGACAGCCAGCTGCAGGCCCAGTTTCCAGACCCGTGCCCTACAGCTCTGCCTTCCACTGCCTGCCCTTACAGCTGTGGGCAGCCCAGAAGAGTTCTGTGCCCAGTGTGGAGGCCTCTTCTCCCAAGGGAATAATGACAGGACCAGAGGAAATAGAGCCGGACTCTGTTCAGTGGTTCCCAGTGACAGGATGAGGGGCAACGGGCACAAGCTGGAACATGGCAAGTTCCATTCAGATATGAGGAAGAACTTCTTTACAGTGAGGGTGACAGAGCCCTGGAAGAGCCTGCCGAGAGAGGCCATGGAGTCCCTTTCTCTGGAGATCTTCAAGCCCCACCTGGATTCTCCTGAGTGATGTGCAACCCTGCTTTGGCAGGGGAGTGGGACTGGAGGATCTCTAGAGTCCCTTCCAACTCTGACAATTCCATGATTCCATGAAATAGTCTGAAGTTGGGGCAGGGGAGGTTTAGATTAGATATTAGGAAGAGTTACTTCACTGAGAGGGTGCTCAGGCACTGGAACAGCCTGTCCAGGGAGGTGGTGGAGTTACCATCCTCGAAGGTACTTAAGGAACATGTAGACATGACACTCCAGGGCATGCTCTAGTGCCCAAGATTGTTGGGTTGTGTCTGTTTGCATTGGGTTTTTTGGGGGGGGTTGGGTTTTTTTTGTGGTTGGATTTGATCACCCCAACGGTCCGTTCCAACCATGCAGATTCTGTATCCTGTGAAATGAGCCGTTGCTAACACAGGGCCCGGCCATGGGTTCTGCATGACTCTCCCACAGCAGGAGAGCTGCGGGCACAGGGAGGGAGCCCCTGGGGGTGCAGAACTGGGGTCACAAAGCCCAGCTACGCCTCCTCAGCTCAGAGCCACCCTCCTCAGCTCTAACAGGAAACGTGCAGTTAGCTGAAACGGGGCTGGAATGGTTATTTGGAAGTGATCTTTAATACTAGTTTTTGTTAAAGGCACCTCATGAACTGTAAGAAAGATGTAAAGCTGTAAACACTGACAAACCAGTAATTAGCAGTCATTCTAGACTGTTCTGGAGAACTCATTGGGGAACTTATTTCAAGGCAAGCAATTTGCAAAGAAAATCACTAATAAGGATAATCTAGTGCCTTCCACGTCACCTCAAAAATCGTTTTCAAGATGCTTTTCTCCTGTCACCTCCAGTTATTGATTTATTAAAAAGCAACAAGATATTTCACTGCATAAAGTAAGATTTTTATTTATTAATGCAGGCCTGTCAGTATCAATAAAATACTGCAAATGCCAGATATTACTCGCACTCCTTGTAATTAAGCAAAAGGCCAGGCCTCTGGGGAAGCGCTCCCTGGAATTCCCATCCTGACCAGGCAGAGGGGGTGATAGGAGAAGTGGAGCAATGCTCTCCAGGGGGACACAGCCCTGTCCCCTGGCCAAGGCCCCCAGAGCTCCCCACACCTCACGGGGGTTTCAGCCAGGGTCCCTCTCTGGGGGTGACAGCCAAAAGGTGTGAGGGAAAAACCTGCCACCAACCAACAGCTCGCCAAGGCTGAAGAAAAAAGCCAAAACCCCACTAACAAAAACCCAACCTACACAAAGAGATCAGAAAATCAACTGTTTCCACTGCCCTCACCAGGCTACTCCTCAGGCTTCACAGAACAGCTGAATGTGCAAAACAGGTCCCACCTGGCCCTACACAAAGCAGAAAGCACCCCTGTCTGGGAAGAATCTCCTCCATTTTCAACTCTATTTATCCACCTGTTACAGTGAAGCCATCGTTCCTGCTTCTCCTGGGTTACTCTCATCTAAAGTTCATTCAAACATTTGTTAATGAACAGTAAATCTTTACACTACTTAGAATTGCTCTGTTTAATAAACTGCGTACATTTCATCAACATTATTCAAAACTCAAACTCATTTATGAAAAAAATCCACATCAGTCTGAGAGAAAAACGTACTGAACTCCTCAGAAGGTCCTGGCAGCACCAGACAAGTTCAGACCAACAGGAAGGAACACCTGGGGCCATGGACAGACAGACAGAATCTGAAGAGTTTTGTTTAGGACCTTAAAATGAAAGACAGGGATTTCTGAAAGCCCTCTAGACTAGAACTGCCACGTGGGCACTCGAGGTGCCCGACGTGCTGGAGGGATGCTGGGCACCATGCACTTTTGAGGTGCATCTAAGTGGGATGAGGCATTTAGAGGTAAAATACCAAAGGCAGCTTAAGCTTTTGCAAATTTTGCTCAGGAATGAGTCCAGATAAAATGATTTTCCACAGGATTACAGCATGTTTACACTACAAGTCCCTCTATACCACTTAAACACTTGATCTTGCTCTGCTTGTGCCTCCTGCTGTCACTTCTGCCTGTGTAAGGGGATGTGGAATTTCACACCTGGGGCATGTTTCAAACTCACATGGCTGCAGAAGTGTTCCTGGCCAGCCAGAGCACTGAGCCAAACTGGGGGCTCGTTCAAGACCACAGTAGATACAGGGCAAATGAAAATTTTTTTTAAAATAATTAAAAAAAAAAATCTTACCTATCTGGTAAGCTTTGGAATAACAGAGAAGAAGCGTGAAAGACATGGCAATTCAGAAAGGGTCCCCCAGAACTGTGGGTACCACCCATGAGGATGCTGAGGTCAGCCTATGCTGCCTACCCTGTACTCGCCACTCAGCAATGACACAGGCAACTCTTTGATGAGCAAAGTGTAAATTACCCCAAATTAAAAAACCCTAGCAGATTTAAGAACGTGATGTGGGGAACAACTTTCTCCTAAAGGTCAGAGCCCTTTCTAGCTGTCCCTTTTGAACAGGTAGTCTGGATTCTACACTTCAAAACTATCTCTTTTCTAACAAAGGTAAAGTGTTTTCAACAGCTAGATTTTATTCTCCAAAAAACTGCAATAACAGGTGCTGTGTAAACTGCAGCTCTGGCCTACTTTAGAACAGAAGAAAGATGAGTAAATCCCTCTTTTTGGTCCGTCATGTCCCTGGTGCAGCAGAACGAAGAGCCTGGTTCCCACCTCTCAGGGGCACGTCACAGCTCCTGCCACAACAGGGCTCCTTCCAAAACCCCCCAAACCACCCCCACACCTGAAGGAAGCGCTGTGGCTGAGGGTCCCGCAGGGCAGCTCTGGCTCCTGGCAGTGCGGTGGTGGAGCCCAGCTGAAGTGACAGAGGGACATGCCCTGGGACACCGGTCCTGCTGCCTCGCGGGACCCACCAGTATTTCCCTCACTTTAGTCTGTCTTTATTCTCAAGGTCATCTCTTGTTTATTTAATCATCCATTGTGCTTGCAGTCTGATGGCTCCCTTAATCCCTGGGCTGGTTTCTTAACTTTAAATTAGTTTCCAGTAGAGCAGGGCCTGCACCTCCCAGGAGAAAAAGCATTGTTTTTAGCCCACTTGTAACTAACGCTGCTGGTCCTTGGGGAGGCGTGAAGGACCTCAAAGGCAAGAGTTCTCTGCCCAGGAGCAAAGAAGCCATTACAGCTTGTACTAGAAGATTTAATAGGTGTCATAATTTATCATGTAAACCGAAAAGTGTTTCTTAATTAAGTGCGTACGTTAATGAATTTTTTAATTTGATCCCTGTAAGTACCTTGCTATACTAATTGCAATATTCTACACATTAGTCATCCGCTGTTGCCCTTGGCTATTTTCTACCCTGAGAGGGAGAGATAGAGCTTTTCAGTTAAAGTTCACTTAACTCTTTCCACCCAACAAATTAAATTTCCTGTTACTCACAGCAGAGAGTGACAGCTGTGTTTCAGTCCTGGAGCTGTTGAAGGAGAGCGTTCCACACACACATCAGTCAGCTCTCAGGGGGGTCTCCCCCACAGAGGGGACAAGAGAGCAACCAGGGAGATGTCACAAGATAGATGATGGAGGAAAAACACAGCCTTGCACTGCTGAAGACCAGGAGTTTGCTCTTGGCACCGGGAATAGAGGCAGGACAGGGAGACCACGAGCAACAGACACTTCCTAGTGAGTTCCCAGGGCAGTGACTGCGGGTCATTTCACCACCTGGATTTCCAAGCAGCACTAAGTGACACAAGGTCTCCAACCCACACATCGTTCCAGGTTTCAATATGTGCTTGAGTGAGGTGTCAGCTTTTCTGACACTCTCTACTCGCATCCAACCTTTGAGAGCAAGAGTGTGGGAAACACGGCCCTGAACACCCAAAAAGGGCGGGATTCAAGAAGCTGCAGCTGAGGGTACAGCACATGGACCCTCCGCTCCACCAGCCACCACAGGACTGCCCTCCGGTCAGGACATTCAGGCCGACAAGCCAGGGAGTGATACCTGATGACACTGATGAGCATCTCTGACAATTCTATGCTGTAACTAATTTCTGGTACCTCGACAGCTTCAAGGGAGGTTTCAAATGCCCCTTGAACATCACAGTCTGCAAACCCACTTTCTTTGTGCAGGGACAATACTCCCGTGGCCGTGTCAGGTAGAAGAGCCACTACAAACTGAGAACTCCTCACCTCTAGTAGTGCACTTCACAACCACAGTAAATCAAGTAGTCAGACCCTTCCAGGCTCAAGAGTAGAGCAAATAAATCAGAACGGTGATACCCCCGGCCAGACAAGGAGACAAGTTGGTGCAACTGAAAACACAGAATTTCCTTCTTAGCCATACCCTTCACATTGCAATTTGTTTCTGCTTCTGGATTTTGCATAAAGGAATTCAGAATTTCAACTCAACAAGCACTCTGTAAGGGAGAGTTTTAGGTTTTCAAAGAGAACCTTCACTGTTCTTTGGGGAAGAAACAATAAACCAAAATCCCCTTATTTTCATTTCTCTCTGACAACACAAAGGTGTAACATGTAGATAATACAAACCGTCCCTCTCCTGGTGTTCGTTTCTATGCCACACATGAAACAGAAACCAGCTGTCATCCTCCCCGACTCCATCTCCAAGGGGATGACAAGATCCCAGGGCTCCCCCTGAACGCCCCCAGGCTTGCACGCCGGGCAGGTACAGACAGAAAATTCTTCCTCAGGTATAAAGTGGTGCTCTCCAGACCTGAGAGCTGAACTCTGCCAGGGGGTGGGCTGTACCAGAGGAAGCACAGCACTTCCATCTTCCTTTCTGTGTTCTGTTAGTGTTTATTTCCTGCGGGGCATGTGCGGATAGCCCCATTTCCCACTGCTACGCGAGCACAGCCCCGATTACACATGGGGCCAATAAACTGGGAAAAGGTAAAGGAAGTACACTCTATACTTACAGTATCTGAACTTTCCTCTACCAATTTTCTTAATTCAGCCTGTGCAACACAGTATTAGCCTGTCATGCATCTGAATAAAAACTCTTTGAAAGCAATTTTAAAAAAACAATTCTAACTTTGCACAAGCTCACGTCAGTGGTGAGTTCACAGAAAGTCCTTTTGGACAGAACTGGTCCAATATCCTGCTGTGTTTAATGAGGGCACACACAGTGTTCCAAGAGAAACGGCTCCTCCAAGCCCAGGGAAATCCAGTGTGACTCAGGAGCTGACTCCCTCGGAGTCCTCGGGCAGTCAGTCACTGCAGAACCTGGGGAGGAACCCTCACCGTGCTCTGCCCATAAGGAAGGGCTGACTTTCTCCTCAGCATCTCCCTGTGCCCCACGGCTCCTGTGAGCAGACACCAGCATCCTGCAGAGGTACGGGTGAGGAGGCAATGCCTGGGCACACATCTGCCTGAGGCACAGCTCCTTGCAGGAGTACAATCTGAGCAACACTGATAGTTCTGCCTGTACTCCACATTTCTTTCACAACTACAAACAGAAAAGCAAACATCAGAAGAAATCTGTTTCCTGCCTGATGGTGTGTAACGCTGAAGTACTTATGTGTCTACCTGTAAACCCCAGAGCTCTGTCTGGCTAAGGAACCCCAGGTTTCCATGGGGAAACACTGGAACCAGTGTGTCCATACTGGCTCTGGCACAAAGTGTTCCAGGTTGAGAGAGAATCCACTTGGACATATCCCAAGCATGGATAGTTGCGATGTGACATCCCACAATGGGAGCCTGAGCAGAAGTGATGGGTGAGGCTGTCAGCCCCACGTTATCTCAGGTGTTTCACCACCCCACAGCTCCTCGTTCCGGCTGAAGGCTTCCTGCTACACCTGCCGTCAGCCCATGCAGCACTCACACCCCACTCCTCCTCTGGGAACACCCAGCACCAACCGCTCCAATTATGGACTGAGAATTGAACCTGCTCTGAACTCTGGAGACAGCAATGCAGCACAGTAACCCAGCATTCCGCCTGGTCCCCTGCCACTTCCGAGCGCAGTGCTGGAAGTTCTCCTGACAAGCTTACACATGCAATTAAGGGGATTACATGGAACACGTTTAAATAGCCTAGGAACCTCTGAGGCCAAGGCAGCTTTGCAAAGCAGTGTTGCATCACTCATTCACTTCCCTGCTCGCAAGCGGAGCTTGTGAAATTAATAGCAGCATCACGGCATAACACGCTTTGAGGAAGTGAGACTCTTTACATGGGTGGCTGTCACCTGCTTTTCAACAGATTTCAAACAGTGTTGCCTACAGCATCCTGTTGTATTAGATAAAATGCATCCTGACACCTTTCTTACTGTATTACACTCGACTGCTAAAATACTGAGATGCAAAACTCCCTCTTAATCTTTTAAAAAAAGGAAACAGTGTCCAGTACTTGCCAGAGGTTAGATGCTGCTGGGTGCACAGGCTTGCACATGCCAAAGGTTGCCGATTGCAGCCACTTCTAAAAAGCCTTTCTCAGGTGTCTCGACAAGTAACAGCGTTATTTCCGAGGAGCGAGGGAGGTGCTGCCGCTACCGGCTATTTCGAAGGCAGGTCTCTGGTGACTGCACACCAACACGGCTCCACGTGAGCTCTGCTGGCATCACCCACCCAGCCCTTCTTGGCCAGTGACAGCTTCTGCACTCCTAGCCCAACACACTCAAGCGGTAGTGATCAAATTAAGTCAAAAGTGCTTTCCCCTGCTCTAATGAACGCATCCCCAGCTGACCACTGCTCATCTAGTTCCAATAACCTCAGCAGATCTACCACCAGGAGTTTCACGGGGGGAAGATGGAGCCAACCCCAGGTAGAGGTAAGAACTTGCTAACAGCAAAATCATCTGATTCCTCTAGATCCACAACCCAAATAAGACAAGCGTTAGAGAAATGCTATTTATCTTGCAGAGAGTTCTGAAGAGAGCACAAGCAAGCAATTTCCAATGACTTTCCACAAAGTGTTACTGAAGCACAGTGCAGGTAGACCTGTCAAAAATTGCCCTCACCACTACACTTACCATATGTTTATGAAGACAGAAGTTATACATATTTTATCCTAGCGTGGGATCTGACACGACAGTGTCAAACAGAGCTCGCTAAGTTTGTCACTCAAGCAATCACATTCATATTTATACTTAGCCACTCCTGCTAATGCTATTTCCATTACAAATTACCTTCTCCTTTTGTATGCAAGATGCTTTTACTGTAATTATCCAAAGAGAAGACAGATAAGGAATACACAAAACTATCAATTCATGCTTCAGCCTAGACACCCCAGGAATCAATTCTTTCAGCATGCAGCTTTCTTCTCTGGGAAAATAGATGGACTTCTCTCTCAAGTGCCTTGCACTTTCCACATTTTCCACATCTGTATGAACCCCCATTTTGATCTTGTACCAATTTTCACTGGTGTGAAACCATTACATGAAGTGCAATGCAATTGAAAGCACCAGGCTCATGATATTTTGCTCTCATCAAGACCATCTGGGCCTTATTTTCAGCTGGTGTAAACCAGCAAAACACCACTGACATCACTGGAAGGATGCCACATTTACACCAGGTAAGAACTGGAAGCTTTTTTCTCTTGCACGACCCACTGCACTTGCTATCACGGCACAGCGACGACTGAGCATGTGAGACTTGATGGGATGGAGACTATTTTACAGACACTTTTCCCTTTAGAAAGGAAAGCTGAGTATTCATTTTCTGAGATAGCTTTGGGAAAGCTTAAGGCCCCTCAAGGGCAACAGCAGCACAAGTACAGCTGCCCAGCTCTGGACCAGTTTGTGTGGGAACACCATCACAGCTCCGCTCTGCCGGGGCTGCCCAACCCGCTGCCATCTCTAAAGCCCTGCTCCTCAGGTGGGAATGGTGGCTCCAGGTGAGCCACGTGCCATGAACCTGGCTGCAGTGGTTCTCCTTCCCCTGACACAGGAACCTGTGTGCTAACCTCTGCAAAGTGTTCCTGTGTCAAAATGAAATATCTACCAATTCTTTGCAGAGCTACAGGCGGGTCCCCATGGCTCACACGCGCTCGTAAGCACACATGCCAACCTAGTTGCAGTCTGTAAAAACTACCTACATGAAAATAGAGCATCTGAAAGAGGAGCTGAGAAACACCTTTCTCACTTGTGGTTTATTTTCACCTATTCTCTTCACCATTTTGATTGGTAAGACTGCAAAAATCCTGGTGAGAAATGGTTATTAATAAAGATGAGTAAATAGCAAAAATTCAACGACGTGCTATCCTGTAATTTCGATACAAGTCAAACACCAAACAATACAAACACCCTCACTTCTCTGCAAGTCACCAGTGCTGATTGCACTTATCACTGTTCCAAACTAACCCTCCTCCTTTATCACTCCCTTTGATACTCACTCCACTACAGCTACTTAAGGGCAGTCCCAGATGGTGTACCCTCCTGGCCCCCCCAGCCGTGGCTGCATCTAGACTTGTAGACCTGTGTGAAGAGGGGCAGAGCTCCCCAGCACAGGTACCCCCGCGCCCCGAGGCTCTTCCACAGGCTTTATCCCTTCCACAAAAGGGGTTCCCTACTGGGAAATTCCCAGTGACCAGGCAGAAGACAAAAATCTTGAAGCTCGCTGACATCTGGGTGAAGCCCCCAGAAATGCCCTTTGACAGAAGAAACCCAAACTCTAGCGTGTGACACAAGTGAGGGGAAGTTTTTATGTGCAGCCGTGAGGTGTGCCCCCAGCATCCCCACAGAGGCCTGGCTGGTGCCCCACACACGTCTTGGTCTTGCCAATGGCGTTTGATGCGAAAGACGCCTGATCTGCCACGGAAAGGGGCACTGAGTGCTCTGATCAGAAATGACATCTGAGCCAAATGAGCTAATTAGTTTACAGGATTTCCCCTTTCTCCCCCCAGCAACAACGGAAGTCGATTTCTGCTTCCCCCCAGCTTAAGGCCTCACGATGGGTGCCATCCCATTGTTTAAACTCCAGCCTGACACCCACAGAAAAGATTCAATGCATGTGTTGGCAACTCCGCCAAACAGGCACATCTGCTGCTGATAAACGCTGTCAGTTCTTTGTCAGGAGAAATACACTATCCCTGATTTTAAAAATAGTAATAATAAATTAAAAAACCAAACAAGCAGCTTCCACCCAGACAGGAAACTAACACTAGAAGGCAGGTACGGAGCCTAAGGCTTGGGAAGGAACAGGTTCATGGACAGCATCTGAGGGCTCCCTCCAGTCCCATCTGTGCCAGTTGGGGTGGGGGCTGGCAGCTCCGACACAACCGAGGGTGTCGCAGTCACTGCTTCAAGCAAACCCACCGCATCCAGCCCCCAAACCGCCTCTGAGGCCGGGGGACACGCAGGCCCAGGCCAACAGAGCTTTGGGAGCTGCCACCTCACCCCTGCCCGGGCGCAGCAGGGTGCCCGGGAGAAGCGGGAGCAGTGCCTTGCCCTCGCCAGCTCCAGCTCGGTCCCTGGAGAGCGGCAGACACGTGTCCCACCGCCTTGGCCAGCCCTCCAAACACCACACACCACACTCCCTGCTCTGGCTTCCAGTCTACAGGAAAACAAATCTTGTGGTGCAGCAGTGACACCATTGGCAAAATAAAAGAAGTGCAGTGGCTACTATTTCAGAGAGATTTGGGTATTTCTACTCACAAAGCCCCAGTGGGACGGTTTCAGTGCAAGAATGGTGACCCGAGAGGCAGCAGCGAAGCGCTCTGGGCGGTGAGGACTGAAGGACACGACCATTGCCAGGTGACAGGGAACTGCTCCAGGCACTCCCAGGGACACAACTCACACCAGTATTTGTCACACAGATACGCTTTAACCAAAGCTTGGAGACTGGACTGTAAATCATTCCAGAGCTCAATCTTGAAGGCACAGTTGGCTTAAAACTGATTTAGGAGAGGGTTATGCTGCAGTTGGACAGAAATCCTCCTCAACCTACCCTGTAATGCTCCAGTGGCCCAAACCACGGCCCCCAGCTCTTCCCAACTCACCCAGCGAAGACCCAGTCCCTGCGAGAGGAGGTACCATAACTCCACACCCTCACACCCAGCTGGTGGAGAAGCCAGAGATGTCACAACCCCTAGAACAACCCAAAGTTCCACCCCTGACAGGGTTTAACACCACTGCATTTTGTTGTACCCCGTTGGGTTTGCTCCCTTGGTGAGCTTTGGAAAGCCTCGGGGCAGGCTCCACAAAGACTCTCAAGGACTGACCACACTGAATTTGAGGGGCTGATCTTCATTACAGCAACAGCTTTAACTAATTAGAACTGATTTATGCAATTTTAATACCCAATATTAAACCATTTAATATGTGATTTATATAAGTACAGGTTTTAATAGGTCTTAAAAGAGCTGTTAACCTGAATAGGACAAAATGGAGTTATGCACCCAGTCCAGCAAGGAGCAGGCATGAGTCTGACTTGTTGATGCCACATTGAAACTTTAAAAAATTATGAGCAAAACCAGCCTGTGGAAATAGCTGGATCACAAAAGTAAAGCTACTTGAGGATGGATATGAATATAAAAACAAGTTCTCTTGCACTGCAAACCACAAATACAGCTTATTAGAAGTTTCATGCGGTCTTTTCAAAAAAAAAGGCAACGAGCAGACGTTCTCGCAGCCTCTCTCACTATTTCAGATGTAGCAGAAAAGGTGAGCCGTGGGACAATCCCCTGCATTTGGGCTCCGAGCTCAGCTCCTGGCTGCACCAACGACACATTCAGTAGCTTTGAGTGTTCTCTTCATATCCTGTGCCTCAGTCTGCTGCACAGAACGGCTACTGCAATATTTATGTTCCCTATAAAACACTCCAGGAGCACTGATGAAAAGAGCGAGCAGCACTTGAGAAAACTGCATCTTGTGGAGAAACTACTTTACTACAGCACACCAAAAGTAGGGAAAAACAAACACAGAACTTTCTAGTTTTTACCCGGCTGGAGCAAGGGAACACACTGCTCCCCTGGTTTCAACATCACACAGTGATTTTCCACAGGACTCGACGGGAAGAGCTCCTGAAGTCACCCTTCTCACAAGCATTGCTCTCCCTGCCTGTGGAGAACACACCTGCCCATGACAGCAGCGAGGGTTTGGTGATACTGGGGATCTCCTCCAGCCTCCTGACTCTGGGCTGCTCTGAGCTAACAGTGGGATGCAGCGTGAGGTCTATCTGCTTCCCCCCACCTTCTCCAGCCCGGTCACAGGGTCTCTAGGGAAGACCCAGCAGAGCTCTCTGCATTTGAAAGAGTTTTGTCTGAAGCAAATGACTTCTCTGTGACTAGGCACAGTATGAAATACGTCCTCCTTTATCAGAGGGAGGGTGAATTTACACATGCAAAGTAATCACTGCAGGAGGGGCAATCCAACGAAAAGGTCACCTTTTTGCCTGCAGGAAGACAAACCTATATTAAAATTAGAGGTAGGAGGAAGGTTAGAGCTCCTCTGCCTTTCTCCTCTGGTGGTCAGGGCAGCATCACAAGCTGCTATCTGCCTGCTGTTACTCTGCTCTGGAGTTCATCTCCCTTCTAACCTCACTTCCCACAAGTGCCCAGGCTGAGATGCCCTGATGGTTTTTCAGTTTTTCAGGCCAAGACTGAGACAGCCCAGTGACATGGATGGTGATGAGACACATTCTGCAATGGCTTCATGTCCACCTGCTCTGATAGCACAAGGCTGAGGGCTGGAGGGCAGGAAGATGCTCACACTGGATGCTCACCAGTTAAACCACAGGTAAGGCTGAGGAGATTTTCCGTCTCGTTATCCCTGAGAGGAAGTGGGGGAACCAGGGGCACAAAAGACAGAAGGGATCCCAATGTACCCTTAATCTATAAATATTTAAGCAGTCCCTCCTCCCCCCTCTCCTCAACAACATATGCCAGTGTCTCCTTCAGCTCATAAAAGCCAATTCCCTCCTGCTGTTTCTGAGCACCAGAAGTCTCAGAGTGGTGATTAGTGGATTACGTGCATCACAGGGACTGACTCCAATCACTTTCCCCTCGCAAATTGCCCAACTTCAATGCAGCAGCACAGAGCAGAGTGGGCTCTGGCACCGGGGCCTGGGCCTCATTATGACCAGGAGACTTCAGGAGTTTGTTTACATGGCTGGAACACCATCCTCCTGGGCAGCTAATCAGCCCTTCCCCAGGGCTTCTGCTCTTTGAATGCTTAGGAGTAATCACCACCAGCTACCTACACCCAGAGTGGCATCTAAGCAATTTCACCAAGTCAAATGACAACAGCTTGAGGTAATATTAGCCCCCTTATATGAAGACAAGTGCTCTCCACACAAGGATGCTGGAGCTTAGCACCACTCAATAAATCAGAGCAACATCCTGGAAAGCTTGCCATTAGTTCTGAGCCATTAATTTTTGCTGGGTCTTTGACACAACTGTTTGAGAGCACTATAACCTGCTCTCTGAAAGTTAAATTATAAAGAGCAACTTCCCTGAAGGTGCTAGTCTACTAACCCATTTAAGTCCTTGGCTAAACACCTCAAATAAATCACTGGAGAGCTGCAAGACAGAAGGTTTCCTACTGCGCAATATGTGAGAATAAGCCATTCCCTCTCAAAACAAACCCCAGCTGGGAAACCTTTGGCCCTAAGCAATACCTTTACAAGATATTCCATATAGTACTGCACCAGCCAAGTGAAACGAGACATTTTCCCATATGCAGTTCTGAGTAACAGCATCTTCCTCTAAAATCCTTCTTGCTAAGCTTTCTTCCCAATGATTAAATGCCAAAGAGAATAAAAAAAAAAAAAATACCAAAACACAAGCAGGCCCCAAAATTTCCAGCCCTGTTCCCACCACACACCTCAAGACACAGTAACTGTGTTCTTGGAGTATCCCTGTCAGCCTGTATGTCTTAAAAGTTTACACCACAAAACAAATAAATAAATAAGGAGCTGTTTGTTTTGCTACCAACAGGAAAGAAAACTTAAACATCCATCATTTTTTCCAAGTAATTGCAAGGTAAGATAGTTGTCAGGCATATGGAGGGGAGCCTGCCCACCCCTGAAGTTCATCAGAAGGAACCACTTTACTCCTCCAAGTAAATTAATACCCCTGCACTAATTAACCCCTGGGCTGCCCAGACCTCTGCTTTGTTACTGCAAGAATCACTGAAAAGGGGATGGAAACAGTGTCAGGGAAAGGCACTTCTACCTCAAGTTCCTCTACAAACACATCTGCTAGTCAAAGTGAAGCCGTGGCCATCCCTGCCAGAGAGACTCTGCAACTGGGGGGTGGTGTTTTGGGGTTTTTTTTCACGGTAGCCCCTAAACTCCTGTCGCACTCTATGGAAAACAGCCCCCCATCACACAAAGCCCCCCATTTAGCTGAGGGTCCGGCAGGCGAGGCTGCAGCTGTGCGGAGCAGCAGTCCCATCCCTCGGGGAGGGTTGGGCTGGACCCGCTCTGGGTGTGTGGGTCAGACCCCCTCAGCACCCTCCCACTGCGCAGGGGGCTCAGCACTGCTGCTGGACCAGGCTGTAATGGCAAATCCTAATTAAAGGCACAGAAGGAAAAAGGCCTTCCGGACAATTAATAATCAACCTAGCGTTAGGTTAAAACCGCATTTTAATTGGACTGTAATGAGGCAACAATGTATCTCTGATTCCATTCAAAACTGAAAAGCCTGCTTCAGGTAAATGAAACCAGTGTGTTCATAAAGACGGGTAGTTATCAACCCTGGTCCATATGGCACCATAAATTATCAAGAGCAGGTAATGAAGCAGTGCCAAAAAGTAAATACTTCACAATACCCGTTCCCTTACATGTCTCAGCAGGGGCATAGTCTCACTGCGATGACCATCAAAGTCCCCTAAAAGAACAAACAGCTCAGACCGCCCACCCTTTACTGAAATGGAGAGAGAAGGATTTCTGGATCTGGTTTCTCCCTCCCTAGAGAAGTCCTTGCAAGGATTTTACTGGCCCTGCATGAGAACAGAACAACTGACTTTGTCTGGGGGAAAGCTGTCCCACCTGGTCACGTCTCAACCTACCTATTTCTGCCCATGGGCTTGCTCTCTTGAGCATGGTTTCATGGTTTCCACCAAATTATACTCACACACTAACAGAGCGAAAAATCATTTTATGAACAATGAATATTGCAACCATCACATCTACTGGGTCAAACATGTTTATATCCATTCCTCCATCTTTTCCAACAGAAAATGCATCTTACTTATCACTTTCTGTCTCTTCTTGCATCTTCTGTGACCTAAATGCTCTACAGTCAGCTTTCCAACTGTAAATAAAACCTCTGATTTCATTAGTCAATTAATAATGAAAGGAAGCATAGCCTCTTTTGTACTGATCAGGTTCTCATTACCACTTAATGCTGTCACACTTTTCATGCCAATGAAACAAATGACTGTCTGTGGAGCAGGTGGGACACAACACCCACAGCACACAAACATATAAAGGCACTGCTCCTGCCCTGAAAGCATTTGTCAGAGATGTCCTTTAAAGAGCAGTCCTTCCCAGGGATCACAGGCTACTGACTTACACTCAGATACACTGAGTTGGTCACTACCTGTAGATCTGAGGCACGAGACATTCTCTGTGGATGGGATCCAGAAACACAATATTCAATCACAACACCAAGCTCCTTGCTGACAACTCCAATTCGTTGATGTCTCACCTCAGTCCATCAGTGAGGCAACCCCATGTTTCGGGTTAGACCCCGGGGTAAGGAACACAGACACTCAGCACCAGCTGTGCTTGGGAAGCCCCCCCAGCAGCTGTGCCCCCAGCAGTGGGAGAGTCTCCTCCTCCCTGCCCAGCCAGGGCATCCACCCCTGGCTCCAGCACACGCACAGGCAGAGCACAGGCTGAGCCCAGAAAGAAAAGGGCTCAATAACTCCGCTCAGAAAGCTCCTTTGCTGTAAGACATGAATGTATGTGAGACTGTTTTTATTACTATTATTATTTGCAGGCTTAACTAAATTGTCATTTAAATAACATATTGAAAGGTAAACTACCACCTGCTCCTGCCAGATGTTCTGCAAATCTTTAGCACCACTTCAAGCACGCTGCAGTACTGAAGGAAGAAGAAGACCGGACCTCAAAGGTATTTATCTCCTCACTCTCCTACTGGGCTATAAGGAGATTTCTATTACACAGACTCATCACCAAAATAATAAGGATCGTGCTCCAATTAGTTATGTAAATGAAAGCATACAATAGGACACTCTTATTATTCCAAGGATCCAATTGTGTATAAACATGCTGGGATACGTGTGGCAATGCTCCCTTGTAACTCAATTTCCATTCAATAGGAGGACACGTGTTGAAAGGGCTTTGTTTTTGCTCTCAGTGTTTTTAAAAGAAAATGAAACATCCTCTTCCTTTAAAATATGCACAAGCCCTGTAATTGAAGGCTATTCTGATCCCCCGACCCACTTGAGCCAGTCTCGGTCCTGCAACTTTCCCACTGAAGTGCTGGCATGAGACTGTCTCACCTGGCACCTTCCCCACCGGGACGTGCTGGAGAGGAGCTGTGTTGCACCAACACACACAAACCCTCAGCTGTCAGCGAGGTTACCAGGAACAGCCACAAGTGAGCATCAGCAGGGGAAACGAAAGCCTGTTCCTGCCTGGTCCTCCACAAGCACTCCTGCAGTTCCTCAAAGCAAGCGAACACCAGACTGATAGAAAAGAAAGAGACGCCCAAGGCAGCAGTTTCCAGAGGAAGACAGCCCTTGTGTTGCCACCGCACACCCTACGGCTGCCGTGTTCCTTGGGACTGGCTCGCCCAGCGGAGCGTGGCCTGGCCAAGCTGTTGAGAGGAGATCCACGTCCCCCCAGTGTGGCACCTGGCCAAGAAGCGTGTCCCCAGAGAGGGGACTGGGCATCTCCAGCCCCGGCACAACACAAACAGCACATGGCCATTACACCTACCAAAACTTGCCAAGATGTAAAGATTTGCAAACCATTTTTACAAATAACACAGATTTCTTTAAGCCCTTCCCAGCAACAAATAACCTGATCCCTGTACCCAGCAGCTAACGGAACCTGCAGCTTTTATCCATTAAAAGTCAGGAACCACTTTTTTTGTGAGATGCCATCAGCTGGAAGGAGCTAGCTCCCTGCCTGCTGGGAAGCAGATGGGACCTCTGCATCCCCCTGCAGGCAGAAGGACGGCTGCAAATAAAGAAAGATCAGGACAGGTAGGGAAAGGGGACAAACAAGCTGGGGAAGAGAAGGCTGGAATCCATCACATAGCACCTTTGCTCATGGTCATATTCCCTTTGCCCACGTCAAAGCGCCGCTACCACTTTACTCTCCTCTCTCCCTGCCTGCTCACTTCAACCCCAGCCACCCGTGAAGATCCTCCTGCAGCTCCCACAGCACTGTCAGTCTCTGTGGGGCCCATAACTGCTGTGATGAAAGGCAGAAAATTCAGGGTACTGGAGAGTTCTGAAGTTGCCGTCCCCTGTCCCCTCAGGCTGACTGCGGAGCCCATCTGCCTCCCATTGCCGCAGTCACAGAGAGGTCCGTCATGTACAAAACGAAGCAGCAAATACACTAGAAAGGGCTGTCAGAACACAAAAAGGCTGTCAATATGTACAGCTTTTTCCCCACAAGTGACATTTTACTTGCAGAATGAACTGTTAGCAGCCAAACACTCTGCTATTTCAATGATTTCACTTTACTCCAAGAGAAGGTTTTCTGCTCAGGGGCTTCAGAACAGAAGAACAGTCTTACAAGTAGGGCCACAGCATGGATTATTGATTAAAACAATAATATTCAAAGTCTACTTTCCAGGTATTATTTCCTTACTGAAAACACCCTGTGGTTGCTACTTCTACCAAGATCTCAAGTCATTAAAAATTGAACCTACCTTTTTCTGTGAAAACTTGCACCTGCAAACGTAAAATTGTTTCAACTTCAGCTTCCAGACACTGTCTCTTACTGCACAGTCATCTTATTGCAAGTTTATGTCCCTTTACTGAAAAGCTTTTATTACCCAAGTTCCGATGCCTCTAGCTGCTGTTCCACCCTCTCCTCAGCTTTCTCCCTCAATTTCAACAGAGTGAGCAGACAACTTCCCGGGACAGATCTCATTCACTTTTCCTGTCTTTTTCACCGTTCACTTTGAGTTCTCTGAAGCTGCACGTGAATACTAGAATAGCCAGCCCCAGAACCATACACATCCTTTAAAAAAAGCTGCCACAAGCCGTTTTGGGCACAGAAATCTGTTAATTCTGTAGTGCTTTTCAGGAACTCCAACAGCACCTTTAGCTCCAGCGTCACCCACCCCCAGCTGTTCAGTCACCGTGACTTTTCCCAAGGCACAGCTTTCCAGACATCCTCTCCTGAGCTACCTGCAGGGCCTGCACTCTGCTCTTGGATACGAGGCTTTGCTTTTTGTCATATGAAAGAGGACATTGTTTCCTCCCCTGGTGAAATGCACGTGGCTCTGCCTCATCAAGCGGCCCCTCCTGCAGCTGAGCAGCCCGGACAGCACCGTGCCATCGCCAGGAGCTCCAGCGTTTCCTCTGGTGTCAGAAGCGGAGAATAACGAGGTACAACAGTGCGGGAGTGAAGAGCTATTCCTGCAGGATACCCTCAGATCACACCTGCCCAACACTCATCATCTGGTTACAGTTGCATTTTAAGACTTCACAGTTAGCAAGTGTTTAATCCATGTAAATAATGCCTGAGATAATTTCACATTGTTGCAGCTTAACCAAAGTATAGTTCAGTACCAAGAGAAGTCTATCAGCCAGACTCATCATAATCTCATCATAAAAAAGATATCAAGTTCATTTGACAAGATCTATTTTCCATAAGGCCAGGTTGACTGACATTAATTATAGTCAATACTTGTTTCAGCCCCAGACTGCCTGCGTGTGGGCGTTGCTTGCTCCTTCCATGCTTCAATCTTCATCTTTTTAAATGAGCATACGACTATGTCCTACTTCAGAGAGGTTGTGAGGACGTATCTATTAGTGCTTACAAATCCCTCAAATGCTCTGAGGACCCGTGCAGGAAGCCAAGTGGCGAGTCTTCCGACAGCGCTGCCGGGAGCACGGCCAGGAACCAGGCTGTGGTACCCTGGTGGTACCAGCTCACCCAACACCCCATCTCCAAACACCCGACACACCAAGTGATCCAAACCCAACTAGAATCAGCTCAACAACAGGCAGCTGGAGAACACTGTATTCTTAGCTGTTAGAGCCTTGACACCTGCAGATCCATAGTCTTTCCAAAACATAAATTGCCATTAAAGTAGTGCTTACCCCCTGTAATCTCAAGTCCCCTGGATGGCACACGCTTGGTACCAAGGGCACCACAGATGTGTTTCCAGGAGCTATTAACCATCTCCACTACAACATACAGCACACCTTACAAGTGAGAAGCCAGCATTATACCACCAAAATGCTCCCTCACGAATTGCTGGGCACACTGTTGGGTGAAGCCTTGGTGGACAGGAGATGACAGAGACGGCTTCCTCATCTTATGGAGTAACCCATTTTTTAAGTCTCAAAAACATCTGGCCCAAGATCACAAGAATGAGAAGTCTCCTGAGAATGCAGATAACCCATCACCCTGATTCTGGTTTGGGTACTTAAGAAATTTATATAAATTTACAACTTTTTTGAAGACAGTTTTCTTTACTTTTGTATGAAACATATGGTTTTGACTGAGAGGCTTGCCTATAACCTGGTTCTGTGTTGAGACATCCACAGTTAGTCAGGAACACAGGTAAATAGTGACAGACAACTCATGTCTACTGTAGACAAGAAATTGGACAGGCAAATGAATTAATTTCTGTATCTGTTTTTTCCCACTACTGACATGGTTTAGTAATGTGGGTGGGATTTTTTATGGTTTTGTTTTGTTTGGGTTTTGTTTTTTTTAAATCAGAATTAAGTTGATGGTTGGACTGGATGATCTTAAAGGTCCCTTCCAACACAGACGATTCTATAGCAATAAAGACACGTGAAGAGGACTATCACTGTGAGGGGGAAAAAAGCTTTATAGAATGAAATTAACCTCTCTGAGATGCTGCCACTAGGTGAAGACTTCTCCAAGATATCTATTTAAAAAAAAAATCTCACCAGCTTCAGTAATGCTCATCTAGATACAAATCTCAGTACGTAGTTAAACAACAGGTACCTTCACTGTATGACCCAACGCAGTTCATTTGGGCTCTCCTCCCACCATACACTGCCGGGCTGTTACTGCTAACTGTGTGCTATTGCAATTCTCATTCCAATCTGAAAACAGTCACAAAGGTTGGAGGGGGCACAATTAAAACCCTCTTTTACTTGGATCACCGTGAAGGAAAGGAGGAACCAGCTCCACACTCAGAGATTATGAGCTTCTGCAGAGATGACAAAAAAAGTAAAGGGTTCCATGTGATGCCAACATTTGAAACTCAAGCACACTCCAGATAAATTCAAGGTACTCCTTACACAGAACACAACGATGCTATTTAAGTACATTTTTACCAAAAGGTTTTCTTGAGTAAGAGGAGAACATCCTTGTTATGCCTGGTTTCAGCTTCTCAGCTGCTGTGATTTAAATCAGCACTTCCTTCCCGAAGTCCTTCTGCAGAGCAGCATCAATGGGAGAGCTGGTCCCTAGCCTGGCACACTGCCCTCAGACACATTCAGCACGGGATTTTGCAGACCCGAGTACATGGAAGAGGGAAAAGAGGTTAAAAGATTGCCTGACCCCACAGGTGATTTTGCAGGCTACATGCAGCTCTAATGCAACTTGTAATAAACTCAGCTGCAACAAAAAGAACACACGAGCTCCCATCAAAACCATCTTTGATACCACAGGTCTAATCCCATGTCAACTGAAGCAAAAGAAAAGCTCCCCAAGGACTGAAGCAGACACCAGAGCAGACCTTTGGCGCTCATGGCAGATACACCTCATCCCAGACTCCTCCTTTTTTTCTAGGCTTTTCATTCCCTTCCTGCTACTGGATTGCCAGTTCCTCCCTTCTGAGCCATTTCTCGTGCTCGCCGGGCAGTGAGGAAGGAAGGATGGGGACAGGCTGCACAGATGAAAGGGCAAAGGCAGGAGAGGGACTCCAAGCCCTTGGTGCTCCCAGCAGAGACGCCAGTGCTGGTGCTCACCAATGGTGGCTGGGGCTGCCACACAGAGAGGACACTATCTCAGTAAGAGGATGTGAGCAACCACATCTTCCACACAATACTTTTTCTAAGGAAGCTTCCAATGCAGCTTGCCATGATAACTAAATTTATTATTAACTGTGTATTTCATGATGTTAGTGACAATATGTTAATGTGATTTTTCACGTCCTCCTGCAGTGAACAGATGGCTCCTTTTACTTTACTTTCCACATCAAGTGTGATTATTTCTTGGTGCCAAAAGCCACCTGCCGCTCCCTGGTCTCCAGTCTAATTTTTTATGTTGGTAAAACACAGCAGGACTTGTTATCAGTTGGATGGCATCTTAATAAAAGGAGACATGCCAACATATTGACATCATGTTCAAGGGGAAATTTTAGCCCCATCCTGGCCCCTCCCCCAGTTCATAAAAAAATAATAAAATGAAACTCAGAAAAAAAAAAAAGAAACCCAACAAGCTCCTCTCCCCCTCCCCAGACTCCACCAGTTTCAAGATGCTCAGTCACAATTTTTGGGCCCCGTGCCAAGATGCAGAGTTGGCCTCCTTTTGTTCCCATACCCAGCACCTCAGTCAGGGCTCTGATCTCTCGTCCTGTGTAATGATAATTAGCCATAACATATTCAGAAGTCAAATGTAAGCAGGAATACATTAACATTGAGATCAGTGCCGGGGTAATTTTCATTGGGAAAATGACAAAGAAGGACACAAAAATTAAAATACGGGATGGGGAGATTTCAGTATCACTTTCAAATAGCGGAAGGGTAAACTCATTTGTTTGTCAGTCACGAGCCAGCACTCAAGAGACAGCTGTGGTTTACAACAAATAAACAATACCGGGCTGATAAGCTATTGTAGCCCATCTCCGTTTCTCTGCACACTGCTGGAAACAAAGCAGCGTGCCATTCGGGTGAAGATGTTGAAAACTGAAAGCAGAAAACATAATAAGTTCATGTTTAGAGACCAGTATAAATATCCTGTTTTTCCAATGTGTACCTGGCTCTGACTGCTTGAGGAACAGAGAGTGCTGGGGCAGTTTTGGACAGTCATCTCAACAGCCCATGAGACTTAAGGCAGGTCTTCCCCAAAACACTACTCTTAAGTCACCCAACACGTCACAGCAAAGCCAAAGACTGCTGCCTGGAGGCAGCTCTGGCACAGACAGTAGGAACAGCCTAAGAAACTTCACCAGCATTTTCCGTCAGTATTTCTGTGCTGTGCCACACAGGAGCAAAAGTGAAGAGAAATTCTCTAGAGTACATACATCATCATTTCCAACTTAAACAGAAACTTGTGAGCTGCACCCAAAGTTGTTACTGGCTTAAAGCAGTTCAAACAAGTTCAAACAACTGGACATCGTAATGAAAAGCTTGCAAACACTTGACTTAACTGAATAACAGAATATGCTTAACATCTGCGTGGCCATAACTGCAGGTCCCAGCTGGAGCTGCTCTGGCCAGAGCCGGCCATCCCTTCTTCACCTCTTAAACAAGAAAACTATTTCCTCTTATCCACTTATCTCCAAAACCAGGCAAACTGTGTTTTGTACCGGCCACCCGTATCTTCCATCAACCTGGACACAACTATCCATGAGTAATTTCTAACGCACCACCAGCAGTGTGCACGACAGGTTTGAAGCAGTTCAGCTGGTGGAGTCTCTCTATCGCTCACAGCCAAACTGGGGAAAAACCGGGGGAAGAAATTATTCTGCGGAGTAAGATGTAGAGAGAAAAACATCTCACTCTGCCAAACAAATCAGCCAGGAAGCTTACAGCAAGATACACCTTTTCTACCCAGAGCAAAATGGAAGCATTTTTACACATTCATTCATTTGGGCTTTTGGGGTTTTTTGTTATTGCTGTTGGGTCTGCGGTTTGGTTGGTTGATTGCGGTTTTGTTTGTTTAGGTGGGGTTGTTTGGGGTTTTGGTTTTTTGTTGGTATTTGGGGGGGGGGGCTGGTTTTGGCTTTTTGTTATGATTTGGTTTTTTTACAGGACTTGTTCTTCGACATTAGGAAAGGGCTGCCACTGAAAGTAAGTCAGCAGGACAAAAGAAACATCAACCCCTAGCAGTTATTTGGTTGACATGACATCCACTGTATGAGGGGGAAAACGTTCCCTCTTCTACCGTTTCCCCAAAAACAATTAAAAAAATAATCTTAAGTCTCATCAGAAACTCCCAATACATTTTACATACAAAAAACTTTGTCTTTTAAGCTGCCCTACCTTAGCCTGTTTATTTTGTGCCCTCTCATACAGCTCAGTTTACTGCTTCCACGGGCTACTCCAGCAACTCATTGAGCCCCAAAAGCTTCCCCATTCACCTAAAGTGGGAGAGCAGAGGAGCCCCCTGCCTTCAACTCACCCACCACGAGACCTGACCAGGCTCCTGTCCCCTGGCTGGGAAAACCCGTGAAGTGGAATGCTCCGACCACCTCATCCTGCCCCTCACGGGCTTTGGAAGGAATAGGGGATTTCAGGCTCCGTACCAGCACGGGGGGGTATGGCCCATGTCGCGACACCCAGTCACCCCCAGCAGCGGCACAGGGCAGGTCCCAGCCCCTCGGAGGGATTGACACAGGCTCCGGGGTCACGTCGCCTCCTCTCCGGGCAAAGGCACACATGGGAGGGCTGTGAAGGGGCGAGAAGAGACCAGCACCAACCCCTCTACAGTGTCCTTTCAAGTAGTTGTAGAGAGTGATGAGGTCTCCCCTCAGCCTCCTCTTCCTCAAACTAAGCAGCTCCTTCAACCGCTCTTCATACAATTTGTTCTCCAGGCCCTTCACCAGCTTCGTTGCCTCCTCT
>BJBW01014505.1:4484-52236 GCA_004320125.1 Scolopax mira | reverse complement strand
GGTGCCCAGAACTGGACACAACACTCCAGGTGTGGCCTCCCCTGTGCTGAGTACAGGGGGTCAGTCACCTCCCAACTCCTGCTGGTCACACTATTTACTCAGGGAATTTTGGTCCTCTTGAGTCGCAACAGTTTTCAATTTATAACATGTGAAATCCAACACAAAGGATCAGAAAGTAATTTCATTAAACTACTGAAAAGCTCATTTGAATTCAACTATCTGCAGCTTTTGCTCTTACTTTCTAAGATGAGGAGACTTTAAGACATGCTGGAGTACTCCATTAATGTATTTGAGTAGGAGCAGGATAAAAATGGGATCACACCTGTGACTCCTCAAAGAGGACAAGGACTGGTGGTAAGAATGGAGCATGTGCTGGAGAGCAGTGTCTGGTCACACCTAAAGAGACCAGATGATGAAGAATAAGCTCTGGCCTTCATTCAGCCAGTGGCAGAGACACACACTTGGCCAAGCAAGAAAAGTTGCTGCTGAACCCACAGCCCTTCCCTGTTCCATCACATGGACAAGTAGAGCCCGTAGGCTTTACCATGGAAGAATAACAAACCAAAAAGGAAGTCTCAAATACATCCAAAAGGAAACCATGGCTGCAGAAAGCACACTGGCACTGCCATCCTGGTGGCATTACCGCAGGCACAGCGCCCTTCCAAGAGAAGGTTACCACCAGTTTGCTCAATTATGACAAAGTTTTAATTACAAAACAGCCCCAGCAATTGGAGCTGGTGTAACGTAGCAGTGAATTACCACCCATCCACGAGAACAAGAGCATTGGCCTTATTTCCCTTGATGGCACCGATTCAGCAAGACAATCGAGCCAGGGCACCCTAGGGTCCTCCCCCTGCCCTCCCAGGGGTCCCAGCCCAACACCGGTCAGCGAGGACACCCTGCAGGGACAGACAGACAGGCAGCTCCTCGGAATTGGCCAGAACTGCACCCACTGCAAGGTGCTGGCCACACTGCACAGCTTCCTCCCACCGCCGCCTGATATCCCCAGCCAAAAGGCACGGTTGGGCAGGAAGAAGAGTTCACAGCACTATTTTTTTTTTCCAACTTGTGTTTTATCCTCGTGTGCAGCCGCCGATTCTCAAAGCTGCATGGCACTCCGCGCATCTGTGTCTGATAGAGGGATTAAGCTTGTCATTAGGAATCATTTCGGTGGCTGAAAATGCAGTCTCTCTCCTGATAATGTGTAGTATCATTTAAAACAAATTAATTTCTCATTTCTTGCTGCTGGTCATAATTCTCAGCATGGGACACATCACAAATGACCTTAAGGATGGACATATAATAATCATTAGCAAATCAGGAAAAAACAGCAACTAAAAAACAACCCCAAACCATTACAATCATATTTTTTTCCTCTCCATTCCTGTAGTTTTTGAAGCTCATTTTCGTAATATAATCCATCTGATACCAGCAAATTACAGCTCTCTCTCCTTTAGGCAACTGCATCACCTCCGTATATTCTATTATAAAACTGGTTAATTAATTATTTCTCTATATTGCCACTAAGCAGAACTCCACGGTTAAATTATGATGATAGTGCCTCATTACATGCACATTGTGAGCCACCAAGTCATCATTAAAGTTGATGTGTGTTGTGTGCGTGGGCACCGATGGCCAAGCAGGACCCTGCTTTTCCCCTCCCACCCTTTCCTGGGCTGCTCTTTTCATTGTTCAGTAGCCAGACCGGGTGGATGGAGGGAGCAGGTGAGGGACGGAGGGGTAATGAGCACTAACTAGTGTTCGGTATGGGACGGCACAGCGTGTCAGCTCAGCTGAGGCACACGGTGCAAATCTCACTGGGGACTTCTGCCAGAGCTGGGCTCCAGCCTTTGGCTTCCCCTTCAGGCCCAGGACACGCTACAGCTCCTACAGCCTCCCTTCTCTCCCAAGGAGTCCAACCTACAGTCAGATCAACCAAAGCCATCAGCTTTTGTGAGGACCGGGCTGCTCCGAATCCTCCAGCTCTCTGCTTGAGCACGGCTCCGAAGCCTGTGTTATCGTTTTGATATTAATGCCCATAATCCCCTGGGAGTAAGCAATTGTTTGTCTGAGTAAGCCCACACATAAGACTAAACATTAAATTAAACTATCATCCATCTAGATGCAACATTATGCAGCCACTGTATGTGTTAGATATTGAAAATTTGTTGCTACCGCTTTATTTTTTTTAATCATGCAGCCTAATAAGATCCCTATGAGTAATCTCTCTGCCGAGGTCTAAAGCAAATACCATCACCACTCGGTCAGTCACCTACTTTAACCTCCTGGTGAAATTACAGCCACACAATCTTTTCTGATTGTTTCAATCAAAACAAAATGAATAAACTTAACCCGGGGAATATTTAAATATCCACTTCAGTTTCCAGTAAAACCTGTACCATGTGATTTATATGAGCACTGGAGAAATTGCCGGCCGTGCTTGGGCTCGGTGTTTAGCATACATTAGAGAGCTCCGGGTGCTATTTTTTATTTTTCACACACACATATACCTTCTATCTCTAAAGCAACATCTGACACCAGAGGGTGGGTGAGCACGCCTCACTGTTGGGCTGGTGAGGGCTAAGGCTGACTGGGAAACGTGTCCGGGCACCGGAACGCCTTCCTCGGTGCTGGAGGCAATCGGGGGACTCTTCCAGCCCCTTCCCGCCTGGGGCTCCGTACACAGCCCAGCCCAGCCCAGCCCAGGCGCTCACACAGCGCCAGCCATGGCTTCTGCAACCCCAACCCGGCACTGAGAAAAACCTTCTGCTGTTTCCCACTCCTCCAGCGCTCCTCTCCTCACCTACACAGCAATACGCAGGAAGCCACGTCCTGTCCTCACAGCCCGACTCGATCTTCTTCCTACGGTGGTGCCTTCAGGTGGCAGTAGGAGACGTGGAAGGGTCCATGAAGCTGGTTCTGGTCTAAGTTACTGTTGATACCAGCACACAAACAATACAGAAACCTCTTCTGTGACAAATTTCAAGTCACCACGCCTGCTGATTTTTTTGAATTTGGCTCTACCTTAGGCATTAACTGTGTATCAGGATGAAGCAAAGTCTGGGTACACAAATAATTCTCAAATGTCTAGTGCACAATTAAGCTAACCTCAATGGAGTTTAACAACTAAAAACTAGCTCCCGTGCTTCAAAACAAGGACCAGCAGTACCATGCTACATACCTACAGCATCATCTGGTATCTCCTGCTATAAAAGCACGGGTATAACACACGCAGGCACAGCTTCACCCTTCTAGTTGTACCATGCAGTTTCCAGTACACGGTGTCCCTTGTCTTGCAGGGACAGCCCCGTGCTCGGTGCAGAGCTGTGCTCCTGCGCAGTGGCACGTGCCCTGGATTACTCCTCGCCCAGCACACTGAGCTCTGTGCCACCGAGCCCTGACACAGGGCTCATCTTCAGCAGCCCTGCAGGAGGGTCAAGAACATCATTCCAGACTCCACACACCTGGCTGTGCTCCCCTACAGCCCAAGGACCACCTCCTCATAACGTGATAACCCAGTTAATTATGTGATCCATTATCCCTCCATAGGTGATTGTTATCTTTCCATCATCCTCAGACATTTCCTTTAGCTCAAATTAATCTTCGCTATCATTATTGCAAGCCCTAGAAATACTTTTCCTTTGGTAGTAGTTGATAAGAGCCTTGTCCCCAGGAGGAAAAATATCCAGTGGCTTTGGTGCCTCCAACAACTCCCCACATCCACACACGAGCTGGCCTATCCTCAGTACCACCATGAGACGTAGCAATGGGGCACGTTCTGTGTTTAATTACATCTAATTTGCAAAGAAGCTGGGTGCCTCATGACTGCTCACACGAGCAGTAAATGCCATAGCCTTACATGTCTCAAACTCACAGAGCTCCAAAGAAGACAATGCAACAGCTTTGCCAGACTCCATCTCACCCATATCAGGAAAGGGAAGAAAAGCTAAAGGAGACTTTAATGATCACGTTTTCAAAAGCTGTTCTGACACCTATTGCTCTCTAGTCCATTAGTGTCACTATTAAAATCAGGTAAAAAGCAAATGCAGTCTCTGCTGCCTTCCTGCCTCGTGGCACCACTCTGCCAACATCCCATGGGTGCCCGTTTCTGACAGACTGACAGGGAAACCAGCCTGCTCACTTCAGGGCCAGGCAATACTTACAGAGTTATAGTTTTGTAATTCATAATCAACATTTCTTGTTTCTTCTGAAACCCCAACTGAAAGAATCATGGGCATCTGAACCCTGACTGAAGTACCTCACCCGATCTGTGAGCCCAGTAGAACTGACGCATCTCCTGACAAACCAAACCACAAACACTCACCCTGAGGGTTCCCACAGACAATAACACAGCATCTTTCTGGCGAAATGCTTGAAAGGTTTTGATTTTAAATATTAATTCAAGGTACATCAAAGACAGAAATTTGATCTGTGGACACACTGGATCTGTGCCTCTAACAGACTCCCAGGGATTATTTGGGATGAAATACCCTCATTTCCTTTTCCTTCTTAGCTGTTTGCAGAAACATTTTTCATAGGGCACTCAAAATCTGTGAAGCCCTGATCTCAGCTGGGTGCTTAGGCCAGACTATTACCATGATCTAGTAAAAAACCCAAACCCCAATAAGCCATGCCCCATCATGGAGCATGGCTCAAAGGAAAGAGAGAGAGCCGGAGAGTGCTGTCCTTCTGGGCAGTGCTTGGTCCTTGGGAGAGGAGAGCAGCCCCCGCTCTGCGGAGTGGCTCAGGTTCAGTCCACGCTGGGCTGCAATTTGCTTCTTGCGCCCGAACCTGTCAGCTCGGTGCAGGAGGTGTGAAGTCTCCAAAAGAACGTGTTGAGTAACAGGGCATGATACACCCGTCACGGTCAGCCATGTCACATCAGGTAACTGTGACAAGTCACCGGGACGCGGGGTCAGCGCACAGCCTCAGCTTTCAGCTCAGATAAGTGTAAGCAGGTAACTCCACAGTAGCTCCCTGCTCCAGTTGCCTGGAGAAATTCCAATAAAACTAACACAAGCCCCCCCTAAGGCTATTCAGGGTTTTTCCGCATTTAAATGTAACATCTAAACCCGAGGCATGCTTACACATGAGAGCCTTTGGAAGGAAAAATGACTCCACAGAGAGCACATAGCAAAAATTAAAGCCACAGGAGAGGCCTTTGTGTTTATGCAGGGATTTCACCTCCCTGCAGACTCGTCTGCAGTTCAGGAAGCCCTGAACCACCCCAGGTACCAGAGGCCACAGGCAGGGATAGTTAGCACACCTGAAATCTGTGCTGCGCCCAATGCAGCGCCCAATGTACTTCAAATGGCCAACATACTGCCCATGGTTACAGCTATCTTTATCTTCACAATCATAAATACAGTATAAATATCCTTCATGTTGGCATGTTGCCCAATTGTAGACAAGACACCACTACAGTATAACCTAACGTCAACTCAAAAGAGAAAGAGAAGAGCCAGAGAGAACCAATGAGGGGACAGTGAATAACTTGGGCTCCAGTGACGTAGCACAAGCAGATGTTCAGGTCAGGGTATGTTTATCAATATACCACCCAGACAAAAATTCCATGAAGAATTCACCACAGACAAAACCCCCAAGATTTTTTCATCTCATCACATTCCAGGATGCTGAAACCAACACAAGCCAGCCCCTTTCCAACAAATGCAGTGAAGTAAACAGAAGAGAGACATGGATCATCAAAAGGATAGGAGACAACACCTAATGGCTAAGGCTGCTCAGAGCTTGGAGGACATTCTATAGTTCCTTAATGCACAAAGCTTAGTGGAAATACACTGAACAAAATGAGGTACCTATTCTAAAATACCACAACAGGGCTTCATTTCCAAAGGAATTTGACTGCTCTACAATCCCAACCACCCCACTAGAGCCACAAACTTGTGGTGAAAAACACCCGCAAGGAACAACTCCTGCCCTATTCTACTGAAGCAAGTAGTGCGTTGTGCTGGGCTAGACCTTGCTCTATGTGTGCACTTCCAGATGATGCCACGCCACAGCAGAATTCCATTATCCAGTAAGCACGTGAGGCAGCAAACTACTCTTGAGCTAGGGACCTGTTTTTGAGCTTTCAGCCAGTTTGTAACAGCCGCATAGAGTGGAACGTGGCAACTGGGTCTCAGCCATACCCAGCTCCCAGTGGCAAAGCTCCAGCATCTGCTCCGTGTGCCTGCACTGGGACGTACCCCCTTCACCCTCCAAGCACCCCGCCACATGCTGCAGAGACAACCCTGCAGGAAATCCTGCCACAAACAAGGGGAACCTCTTTAAAAAGTTAAGATTAAGGACATAATGAACATTAAGATTCATCCACCTTCATTGCTTAAACAGTGTAAAGTTTACTGGATAATGCTGCTTCTTCCTTAGATTTCTTCTTTTTTTTACATTTTTCATTATTTGTAATTAGCTTATTCTTTTTTCTCAGATCACATTTACTTCCACTTTCTGGAAAGGCAGGAAGCAGCCACAGGCTCAGTGAAGCTGGGATCTGTCCCTGCAGCTTCACCCCGGCCCCCAGCGGGTTAGTGCTATTGCCACCGCTCTCTGCCCTGTGCCCGCTGCCCCGGCTCCCCGTACACGGCCAGCCCTGGGCCTTCTCCTCCTGGCACAAGCTATTACTCCCTAGGACAACTGAAAGTATTACTGCATATAAATTATTTGTTCTTTCCCCTCTGTCCTTCTTTAAAGGACTCGTCAAATAGAAACCTGTGGATGACATTATTTTCCTAAGCCCAGTTACATCAGTCTTCTTGAGCAACAGACAGAAAACTGACTGCACAGTGTAACAGCAGCAAGGCATTTCCAAACTTCATCTCTACAAACATCTTTGGGGTTTGAGAAATCTACACTCTTTTGTCAACTAATTGCCACATGAGTGCCTGACACCGTAGCACTACACATTACGCCCCTAAGAGCAACACTCACAGCGATTGTATAGTTTATTGTATGTGCTGGACTCCTAGGTATCAAGCAAAGCTGTGAACGTGGTCCTGCTCAGGTGCAACACCTCTGTCTCTGCCAGGGCTCCAGACGGGGTACACACCGCCAGCAGGGTGGCCCGAGAGCTCCAGGTGAAGACAGAAGCTGGTTCCATGGCGCCAGGGCCGGGGTAGTCACCGGCAGGGGGTCAGAGCAGAGACACACCACACCAGCTTTCTCCCTGTCAGACAGAGGCGAGACAGGCAACCACGGGTCACCCTACCACAAGTTTTTTCATTGCCTTTTTTAAACCATTGGATTAGTTTCATCCTTATCAAATGGTTTCCAATTCAGTTTTCCCACCGCCTGATCAACTTCGAGAGCCTTCAGGAACTTCTGCTCATGTTAAGTTCTGGTGTGAGGGAAGATTCCCCAGTAGCAACAAAACCAGCTGGGATACAAATCTATCTACCCAGCTCTTGCTCCACCAAGAGAGCAGATAACGGGCTGTGCAATTCTCTCCTTCCTCAGGTCAGGATGACTTTGGAATTCTTTAGGTGTTTTCCCCTTGTGAGCCCCCCGCCTGGCGCAGCTCTGGGAGCGCTGCAGGGCCCCCTCACTGGAACACCAGCCGGTGCCAGCCCGTCCCTGGGCACCAGCTGCCCGTCCCGGGAGCCAAACCAAAGGTCAGCGGGCAAACCTCCGCTCGCTGGGCCGGAGCTGGCTTCAGCCACCAACAGGGCTGATGACAAATGAGAAGCCAGGCTTCCAGCTGAATTTCAGTTTAGTTATTTTTGTTTTAATGTATGTGTGAATCAATTAATCCTGTCATAGAAGGGCATCGTAAACTGTGTGCCAGAGTTAATGAGTCAGACATTATCACATCATTACACCAGCTGGCATAATGTAGCATGTGTTGTTTGTCATAATATACACTGCCATGCTTAACAACCATTAATTGTTTACACGAGCAGTCATATTTTTCTTCAAAGAACCTTCAGCGACTGGTTAATATTTTGAAAGCTTCTTAAGCGAGTAACTCTTACTAGTGAAAGATAATGAAAATAACCCCCTCTCATGAAGCTAAACAGAACGGATTTACACATAATGACAATTAAAGCTTCCTCTCCTTCATTAAAAAAATTGAAAACCAAAAAGCATTCTGATTCCCACCAGTTCCATGAATTCAGTGCCCGCTGGTCAACGTTGCCATAAACATGAATAGACTGGTGCCCAAGCCCCGCTCCGTTCAGCAGCAGAGCCAGTGCTTTCTTCATTTGCTCATGGAAGTCCTGAGCACAAAGTTGGAGCTGATTCTTCCTCTGCTCTGGAGACCCCAGAAGAAAGAAGCAGCTCAAAGCCTGGCTGGTATCACTCTGACAGACCATCAGAATTCGATCTGCTCTTTGGAGCCCCAAACCCATCCCACTTGAAGAGATGCTGGGGTTTCTGTCCCTCCCCTGCATTCATCACCCGTGTTTGTCAGGTGAAAACACAGCAATCACTCTTACTTTACCATAATAGTTTGGCTGCTACTATTTTCTTGGCTGACTAAAGACAACATTTGGACACTCGCAGCAACAAATACAGGTTTACCAGCTTTCTGTGAATTGGATTCAGCCTGCTTCTGGCCAGATTTGTTGGCCATATGGCTTTCCAAAGCCAAAGGCTAATAACATGTTTAAGGCTGAATTTACTACAGCAGCCAGAACACCGAATTTGATCTGCAGGTACTGCCTATGTCCATTCACACACACACACAAACTTTTGGTACGTTGGAGTTCTGCTTTTAAAGAAACATCCGTTTGACACACGAAAGGGAGCAAGGGAAAAAGAACCCCACACATTACTAAAGTCCCCGATACAGAAAAGAACACCAGCTATAGGGAAGCCTGAAAAACTAAAGATAAGGTCCTTCTTAAAAAAAAAACCCAAACCAAACCAAAACAACCCACTATGAAAATGTGGAGTATTAATACCTCAAACAACCTTAATGTACTGATAGTTTGATTTAAGACACTCGTGATTCCTGGAAGTGCTAAAAACAACAGATGCTGCTCTTTTGATGGGAAACATACAATCCTCTTCATTCACCTTATAGAATTAATTGTCACCATCCACCGTGATTCCACATGAAAGGGAGATCAGTACCACAGATGTGGGTAAGACGACATCGTGCAGCAGCAAGGTCTCTCGGATATTTTAAACCCTGGGTGCCCATGCTTATGGCTATAGCGAAATGACTGAAGGCTCCATCGTCTCAGATTCACACCTAAGTCAGACCCGACTCAACAAAGCACTCGGGCATATGCTAATCCTTGAGCATCTGAGTCCTCTGCTCAAGTCATATGCTTTCAAAGAGAAGCATGTGCTACCTTCTGCTCCCTTCTTTAGAACCTGTAGCTAACACACAGTAACAGAGTTCAGGAGTTATGCATCTTTACCATCTTTCCGTGTCTCCAATCCCAACATTCATTCTAATCTGATTTTGCGTGAGCGTGTTTCCTTTCTGACAAGCAGAACATCGATACCCTGCTACACAGATACAAACACTGACTGACTTACGTGTAGGTAAAAGTAGGTATTTCTGGTTTAGCATCAGTCTTTAATGCCCTGTTCTATCAACCTGCAGCCCACCAGGCTGTGCTCTGGCGTTCCTAGGCCTTTCACTCGGGCAGGAGACAACAAAGCTCTGCAGGAATCCTCCTTCACCCGAGCCCTGGGGCCACAGGGTTTCGCAGCAGCCTTGGCTAGGGAATTTGCTGAAGGACCCATTCACTGCAACAATGCAGGCTGGCAAAGTCACCCCAAAGACTTGGCAGCTTGCACCTCCCCGAATACCTTCCCAGCATGTGAGTGCCACCACGCATCAGCTACAACTTCAGCATCATGAAGCTCCTACACCATCAGTCTTCATGCCCCAAAATAATGCCATTGCTCCAAGCCCCATGTCTCAGCCTTTATTGCTGGATTTTGCACCAAATGCAGGCCAAGATGTAGCTTGCCCACTTGGCATGAAAACCTGAATCCCAATTATTTCATATGGAATAGAAGATTAATCTAATGACCGGCACTCCAGGTTCTAAAGGGTTACCCCTTCACAGTTCCATTATTGACAAAACATGTGCCTTTATTCAGTTGAGTCATGTTGGTGAGCACGTGGGAATGGGTCCTTCTCAAGTCATTTTTATTTCTTTTAAGGACTACACAAGCTGTCTGAACCAGACAACAATAACAGATAAGCATGTGCCAGAAGCGAGCACAGGCCCGGCTCATCCCACGTGCAGAGGATGCCGGCAGAAAAGCTGTATGAAGCATCCCTTTTGCATAAATCCTCAAGGAAAAAAAGTCCACAAGAAAATTTTCTTTTCCCAAGTACTATCCCTCAATGTTTCAGTTCACTCTCCCAGAAAAACAGAGCTATCTTTCTGAAAGACGTTCCTGAGCTTTGCACCAGAAGGAGCCCCGATGTTCCTCCAGCCCTTTGGTGGCAGCTCCCCAGCAGTCCCTGCGGTCTCTCTGAAAGGAGGCAGCGATAGGCCTGGAGATGTATCCAACAACCGTCTCTATTATTCCATTAATAATCATAATTTTGGAAGTGTTTAGGATTTTGGTGGGGTTTTTGGTACGTTCAGGTTTGCTGGTGGGGTTTTTTGTTTTGTTGGGGGGTTTTTTGGGTTTTGTTTGTTTGGGTTTTTTGTTTTTGCTGTAAATGTAAAAAAACCTGCTAAAACATCACATGGAAATCCAACCAAAAAGCACGTGTAATCGAGAAGTTTCCAATAGTGTTATTTCCATGTAGTTGTCTCTTTCTGGGCTGCAAGTGAGCTGGCTCCAAGGTGTCAGGGCTTCTGACAGAATGAATCTGCAACAAATGTGCAGTTTGGGGCCAGTCCAAAGGAAAACAGCTCACAGGATGTTATCTTGCAGAAATCAAAAAAGCACAGGTCCAAGGAATATTGATCTGTGTCTTTAAGAGGAGAAGGAAAGGAGGAGCCAAGCATGTATCACACCTGATATGCCATATGTCTGAGGATATACCAAACCCAGATGAAAATGAAGGATTCTTATTTTCCTAATGAAATTGAAGCCTAGGGAAAGTCATGTCAGATCAGTATCCTCTCCTGTTCCATCTTGAGGAAATGATTTTACCTCTTAGTTGGACTTACGGTAATTGCATAAAGGCTTTCAATCTCTGAAATCTGTAATGAAGTCTGTAATCCTGACCTGCTGGATATGAGCTATACAATTACTCTGAGTATATTTAGAGCAAATAATCCATTCCCGCAAAGCTCCAAATACTCATAGCTTCTGATGCATGACACTGTGTCCAAGGGTCTGGATTATAATTACTTCTGCAACAAGGTGGAAGGCCACATCTGACTCCTGCTAAGCCCTTTAAGAGAGCTCATCCTCTCCTTTTGACAGTGTTTGAGACATATTGAGTTTTGGTTGAATCAATATCTATTGTGTGGAAACAGAAAACATCCAAAGCAGTCCCGTCCTTGTGAGCCAACACAGCATAACCCATAACCTGTGCTGAGCACAGAGCAAAATTCACCAACATTGTGCACTTCTGTAAACCAAACCAGCAGATAACAGGCTCATTGGATATGCTGGGAAACTGCTATAGCCACAGGAAGTCTATTCAATGGAGCAAAGGCTACTGTTTGCTTCTCCTGGGTTATCCTCAGCTCTCTATGGAGTCACATCCTCCTAGAGCCGTCCAGGGTTCTCAATAACCCTTCAATTCTGAAGCCAGCCCAGAGGCTTAGTGAGACAGGGGCACCCAAAGCACAAAGGGCCCTACTGCAAATTAATCATAGAAATCAGTAGTTTGATACTCAATCAAACACAAAAGTCTCAATCAGCCTATCCTGGGCAAAAAGACTTGAGGTATCAGAGCCAGACACATCTACCAACCACCTTACAAAATCAAGCACATCTTTATCTAGATCAACAAGTCTCTACATTTCAAGACTTTACAATAACCTCTTTACAGTGTATTAATGCTATCACTAATAGCCCACCAGTGACACCAGCTCATGAACTTCCTCACCATTTTCCCCACCCTCTCTTTCCCAGTCCCTCCAATTGTGCTGAGATGAAGTTGGCAAAACATTCTGCCATAGAACCCTGCAAACTTCCCCAGCTGATGTTATGCCCTTTGCCTTTATAAGAAGTCATTTTTAACCCCTGTCATTAGAGTGGGCCATTCTCCACCCAGTGGAATTGCAGCATTAAAAATACAAATAGTGTGTCCCTGAAGAAGAGAGCAGTCCTGTGCACCTGGTACCAGCATAGAAGGTTCCACAGGAGAAGATCCCAGTGCTCAGGAGAGACCCCTCAGTACTCAGCCCTTCCAGTCACCAGCCCCCTCCCACATCTCTGCTTCTCCCACCTCACACCCCCAACCTGTCCCCTGCCTGCTTCTTTACCAGCAGCTAACGAGAGACCTTCTCTGTGCAACCTGTAATTTTTCACCTGATACATCGATAACCAAACCCATTTTCTCCTCTGCATCCCAAGGGCAGCTGCTAAAGCAGCCTACCCAAATCATCCTGCTCAACAGATTATTATTTATTCAAATGCTGAGTATCTTCCCCAACACTGAGAACAAGTTATTCACACAGACGATATCTCCCTGCTTTGCGCCTGATCATATTAGCTTTCTAGTCATCTAAAGTATAACTTCAGTAATTTTCTACTTAATAATTTGATTGTCTCAATTATTTAGTATTTATTTCCTCTGAGCCTTTGTGTTTCCTTCTGCCTTAAGTTCAATGCACAGAATAAGCATGAAGAATTGTCTTATGGAATGACTTTTCCTTCAAACTTCTTCCCAGGGTTTATTTCTGCTGCAGCACCTCCAAAGCTAAGCACTATTTTCTCCTTGGCAGCGGTGAACAATTGAACAATCCTAGGTGTTATTAAGACGAGGAAATGCAAATAGCTGCGATGTTGTGACAGCACAGCGCAAGTTTCTAAGCCACCAAGTTTACTGCTGTTTTCAAGACGAGTCCTATCCCAGACCTGCCCAGAGGGTCGTGCAGTGCCTGATGATTCCCAAGCCGTTTGTGTCCCACCGTGTGTCAGGCACCTCAGTGCTGCTTCACCTCTGCCTGAGCCTGGCCAGGCCCTTGCTTCCTCTGCTGGACCAGGTCCAGTGCTTTCAGCCCACCCTGAGATCAAGTCCCCCCCATCGCGATGCAAATGACTTGCTTTACAAAGCCTTGCAGAGAGAAAAACTTCCTCAGACAATAAATATGCAGTAGCAGCCTGGAGCAGGGAGCGAGGACTCAGGCTACCCAAGTTTTCCAAAGCCCCAGAAAGTTGCGGTGCCTGAAAGATGGTAGCAGCTTGTCACGAAGGGTTAAAGCAGCTGTCCACATGGCTCCGCTCCGCTCTCTGGAGCGCAGCAAAGCGCATTGTTTGGCGTAATCATGACACAGATCTGCATGTGTATGTCTTCAATAATTCATGTTGCAGCTTGTCTCACTGTGGGGACAGATGTCAGTGAAATCAGTGACAGCCGATCATGCTGATCCCTCACATAATCACGGGAGGGCTGATCCCGCGGTGGCACCGAGCCTTGGGAGCACACCCGTCCATGCCCACGGGAGGATGACAAGGGGAGGCAGATACAGACGCTTGTGTGCAACACATCCCTGTGAGAAAACACCCCAGGGCACGTGCATCCCACAGGGTGTTGGCACAGGTACCAGAGAGCATAGCTGAGGTCAAGCCGGAGCAGCCGCCACGGGCTGCGGAGGCAGCCGGGGGGCCCATCCAGAGACACCCACTGTGGAGGAGCAGCAGCAGTCGGGATCTAACAGCTTACAGGAACCCTGCACATCCCCTGAAAACCACCCACCCCTTCCCTCTGCTTTGCCTGCCCCTTTGAGTGACTCGATGCAGAACTGACACACCACCTGCCCGCACACCTCTGCCCTCCCGCATTCTATTGCTCTGCTACGGCAACAGCTTGCCCGAGAGGGCAACTCCAGTTACACCCACTGCAAAGCTCACGTATTACCTCTCAGGGGAAGAAAGTGACTTAGTGATAATTAGAACGATTGGATTCTTTCAGCTGATTTGAAAAAATCTATTGTTGTTGGAAAAAAAAAAACCCCACGTTGTTCTCAACATTAAATGCATTCCTTTTCTTTAATCCAGCGTCTAGTCTGAGTTGTTATAGGTCCTCTGTTTTGATACTTAACTGATTCGTTATTTATGGTGTGGTTGTTGGGTTTTTTTTCAAACACACAAATACTCGCCTCAGTTTGGTTAGTTTTTTAACTATGCATATTCACTTTTGCTTACTTGATTTCTGTATCCATTTTTGAAGCAGCAATTGGGAAAATCTACAGCTAATTCCATGGGGCACGTCACACTTTCCATCGCTGGCAGAAGTTGTGACGCGTTGAGTTATACAGGAAAAATAGGAGGTAGATGGAGGAATAACTTTTCGCTTTTATTGCAACATTTTAAAAGCCCAAGGGAAATCTGTGTCTTACAGCCATCGATCAGAATATGACTTGTGTCTATACATACACGTGCGCATATGGGATTTCTGCCAAGTGGCACAGAACAGCAGGCACAAATGCTTACACACCCAGGCAAACCCCACAGGCAGGGGCTTGGTACAAGGCGCCTATTTCTAGAGAGGCCCAGAGCAGCAAGACAACCCTTGGGAAGCTCTGGCAACACCGGATTCATACCGAGGCGGTTTCTCCTCCGAGGGACTTGGATAACAGCCAGCTGCCACTTTGAATTGTCTCACAAGTGGTCTTCACGAGACCTAGCAATTAAAAACGAGGGGGGTGGAAGGCATGCCCGGAGCCGAGCTGCAGCTCTGAGACCGGGCACTTCTCACCCACACAGCGGTGCCTCCTGCGCTTCTGTCTTTCAATCCCTTCCCTTCCTCTTGTCATTAGAGTGTGCAGAGCATTTTCCCCAGCGATGCCAGCCCCAGCAGAAACCTCATCTAAGATGAGTGCATTTAAAAAAGGACATTAATTTCTCATTATACCGGGATCAGATTGTTTTCAAGGCAACATCCTGACTGAGTCAAAGTATCTCATTAGAGCTGCCATGCATACTGTTGTTTAACATCATGTGCCATTTTTCTTTGGAAGGTGCATTTACATAAACATTTCTAATCACAGCCCTGTAAAGAGACACAGTATAATAATTTATGACTTTTAGGTAATATGTCATATGAATCTTAACATATGGCATTACACTGTATGATGGCAATCTTGGCTCTTCTAAGGGAACCTGGATAACATCCAGTGAGATGTGAATGAGCCAAATGCAATAGAAAACCATATCAATGCTAATCCAGGTTTACACCTTTCATTCAGCACTCCAAGCTTTCCACCAGATGGTTTTGCACAGAAGCATTAACGCCAGAAATAATTGTGTAGACTCCCCCGGTTTTCAGACATGCTATTTCTGAAGGCTCCAACATGACAGTAATCCTAGTAAATGGCACCAGCGATTCACAGGTGCGAGAAATGGTTTGAAGCCTTTAGAAGAAGGTGCTGAAAGGTGACTTAAGAGCTTCACCCTTCTGGGTCACAAACACTTGTCCTTTGTTTTACAAGGGCAACCCAGGACAGCTGCTTTATCTGTTTCACAGGAGCCCTCTGCCAACAAAATCCATACTCAGTTCACAGGAAAGGAACAAGATGCAGATCGACGTGGCACTCGCTGCTGCCGTGAAACTTGGTATCAGCCAGCCTTTGCCATCACCACCCAAACGAGCAGCCACAGAGCCAGTCAGGGAAACCCTGCTGTGCACAGGAGCTCACCGCCACACATGGGGGTTGCTGTGCCATCACCCCGACACAGGGATGAGGATCAACTCTGGAATCACATTTTCAAGCTCAAGTGACCCGGGCTCCACGGGAGCCTGCTTAAATGAGCATTTATGACTGTACTTCCTTAGATGCCCACAAGGAATTTCATTCAAAGCCTGAGATGATACAGTACTGAGCAAACCACTAATGTCAGTGCACAACTGAAGATTTATGATACCAAGAAGGAGCTGATATCAAAACAAAGTCATCTAAGTACAGAGCTGGTGCCCAAAGGACCTTTTCATACTATCTTATGGAAGTGCAGAGATGGAGTCAGTCACCACACGTAGAGATAGCAGCGAGGGCTGCATTCGTTCAGGCACACACACTGCTCATTTTACCGTGGATGGGTAAAGAAGGGGCTGTGCTCACATCCAATACTTAACTCAAAAGCTAACTAGAGAAGTTAATACCCAGCATACAGCAATTTAACTCAAGTTTAACTCTAGTAGTGAAATACACAGCGCGGACCCATTAAGCAGAGATGCAGCTTTATCCTGGAAATTACTGGCCTGGCCTTGCTACTCAGCCTGGGAGCCCTGCTCTGCTCTTGGCTCCTCAGCATCCAGCTGGGAACCTCAACCCAACTTCAATCTTTTATCTGTAAGAGGATCCTTCCTCACGCCCAGTCACTGTTTCTGTGGAGGTGCTGGGTTGGGGTTTTTTGTTGGGAGGTGAGGGTCAGGGTTTGTGTCCGTTTTTTGGGGGTTTGGGTGGGTATTTTTGTTTGTTTGCTTAAACATAACTGATCAGAAGCACCCTGACCACAGTGGACTGCATCAGGCAGTGCCTTCGGAATCCATAAATACCCCACAACACTGCAGAGAGCTAGATCATGGCTCTGACAGAAACAGCAGGATGAAGTTTTCTCATACCTTATCCTATGGACTGCACAAAGCTGCAAGACTCACCCGATACCCTGGGCATGGGGAATCTATAGGAATCCCTTCCATTCCAACAAAGCATTTTTTTAACCATTCCTGTTCTTCAGCACGTCCAGCCCCGTTCACACCTCGGTGTTCTCACTCACTAGACACCGTATCATGTGCTTAGCTCCACAGAAGGCTCTCTTTGTCTGAGGTATCTGAAAATGGCATCTCCCCACTCCTAAACACTGCTGGCCATAGGGAACATGCCCCTTATGTGACACATACGAAGAGCACATGTCAGGTTTTTATTTCCTAAAAAAACAAAAGCACACGTTTTTCCACAGCACCATATGCATGATGAGCCAGCTGTCAAGGAAAGACAATTTTAAGCTTCCTGCCTTGAATGTACATTTTCGGAGCAGTTGAACAAAACAGCCGACATTGTTCCAGATGTGTAGGGAAGAAGAAAGAAAAGATTTAACTTTTGCTGTTAGATGACGGTTCTTTTGTAGTAGACATGGCTCCATCAGACACAATGGCTTTGTTACAGCACGTTTTATTCAGGGCTAAAGCTTTGAATATTCAGCAGGGCTCCAGGCTAGTGATTCTGTTGCAGCTAGGTTTCTTGTCTTCCAGGAAGCCCTTGACAAAGGTCACAAACAATTTGCTCGTTCCTCTTATTAAAATAAAGATGGAAAGCATTGATGATAGCTCTGCCCAGCAGCTAACTTCATCATCTGTAGCGGTTCCAACATATGCTTGTGAGATAATGAAAAATATAGCATTAAATACAGTGGCAGATTGAATCTTGTTTCAGGGTAAATATAGTAAGTCATTTTTTTTTCCCTCCTCATTTCCTCAGAACCTGTTTAGCATTAGACTGTTAATATCATCACTGATACATGACAAACCCATTGCATAATATACTGCATTTGAAGTCAGCCCCCCCATAAAAGTGAGCAATGACAGAGTATGAACGTTATTCAGGCATTCCTAATAACAAAGTGCTCCGAGCCAGCCCTCTTGCGGCACGTTTCCATTTGCAGACCCCCAAAAAGCTTGGCTTCGGACTGGGCCCTGGGCCTCTGTCTCTCATGTCCTGGTCAGGCTCAGGACACAGAGGCTCTGCAGGCTCCTTTCCAGCCCTGGCAAGCTCACGTGTCCTTGGCCCTCGCAGCTGGCCACCGCTGCACTGCTTACTGTCGAAGTACACCTCAGATGGCACTCTTGTCAACATGCTCCTTTATTTTCTCCAAGGAATCTTAATTAGAAGCCTAGACGGTATATTTTCCGGCGCTTCTGCATGAAGCAACAGACCAAATGTAGGTGGGGTTCTCAGTCCTCATGTCCTGCTTCATGATGGTCGGTGATGACCGATAAATCTGCACATCACTGCCCTGTGTCTCCACATACCCCCCCCACAGAGACCAAATTGAACCATTTGCATCAGAACAAGCTTCACGTGTGTTTATTGTTCCCAAGGTATCTTTCTCAACAGTTTCCAGGCTCTTCATGAAACCAAACACACAACACCTCCTATAATTTGGCAGGTTTCAAAGATCCAAGTCCTTCCTCTATCAGATAATTATAAATAAGCTGTTAAAGCACTGCAAAAGCAGCACGACCACATCAGCTGAATGCTTCTGCTGCTGGTGCTCAATACAGTTCACAATCGGAAGTAGCAAAATCCTCACCTTGCTCTACCTGGATTTGAATTCCACAAGTTACACATTAGGAGAGAAAGAACACCTTGCTCATGCGTTATCACCAGGGATGTGTAAACTATGGACACTTCAAGGAAGCGTTCACACTGAGAAATACCTGCAGAACAGCAAGAAACGAAGTAATAAACTATTTTGTCAATTGTCTCCCATTATCAGCAAGTCTTGAGGAGCATCCCTGCAGCACGGAGTCACCAGCACTGCAGCAGAGCCTCCAGGGAACACAGCTCTCCTGATTCTGATGGGCCACTGCCCCAGGCGTTTCTGCCAAGGACTCATCACCAGACCTGAAGTGATAAATGCCACGTATTTGTTTTACTGTGCTTTCCAGAGCAGCAGTCAGGAAAAGGTGGCAAAGACTGTGACATTCTGTAGCCAGGAAAACACGCAACCCCGTTCATTCTTGTTGAATAAGACATTCATAGGCTTCATTCGATGAGGTCGGGAGCAGAGCATCACTTTGCCACAGCTGGTGCTGGCCCCTGTCCTCCGGACCCGCACTCCACAGGAATGGTCCAAGCCCCAGGTTAACCCCACTCTCTGCAGGCCCCCTTCGAGAACTTAGCATCTAACCAGCGGGCAGAACTTTCTTGTAGCTGTTCCACATTTTCTTTCTCCGCTTACACACATATGTACAGATACCAGGTTCCTAACAGGTGCAAGCCAAAATAGCAGCAGGAGACACGTGGGCAGTGTGACATCTCAAATACCCTTCCCTTGTCTCCCTGGGGCTCCAGGACAGCTCTGGCCTTGATGTTATGACCTTGGACATATTTTGCAGGCACGAAGCAACCAGCCATTCACCTTTTTCCTAGTAGCATGCACAAATATTATATTGATACTTTTCTCTGACAGAATAAAAACCACAGTGAATTAAGTTAGCAGCAAGACAGAAGGCTTATGGAGCAGCTGAGAAGGAATGACTCCTTTAAACCCCATCCAAGCTGCTCTCACAGCTGTTTATTAAGAGAACATTTAAGGAAGATCCTGCAGATGCATTCCCACTGCAGAGTGATCTCCAAGACAGCAAGCTGCACCCCTGCCACCCTACTGAAGAAGGGACAAGAAGCTGGCAATGCACAGCTCATCCAGTGACTCTGGGCAAAGCCAGGGCTGTGCAGGGCAAAGCGTGATGTGCCCACCAGTCTCACTGCAGGGCAGCACAGGTGAGAGAAACCGGCATCCCTAGCAGAATTCCTGAGCACTTTCCCTGGATACTTCCCCGCTCCCCTGCACTATTCCTCTGCAGGCACACCTCCCGACACAGGCCCAGCTTAACTCGGGCATTTTGTCTGGAGAAATTCCTTCAGCAGATACTCATGCCTCTCATTTCAGCCAACAATTCTAATAAAAATCTCCCGACAGTACACAGTAGCTCCCTTCTCCCCTTAATTAGGAGTGGCAGTTCCACTACATTAGCCAAGCGAGTTTCCGAAGGTTGTGTTGAAAGGGGATCTTGGGTTGATTCTATGACTTCCTGTAAGTCTTTCTTCAGTTTTAGTAAATCTTCATTTTCTGCATTGCCAGTTAAGGCAGCCTCAACTTGCTGAAGCTGGGCTTTGTAGCTCACCAACTGCTTAGCAAGGTCTTCTGACATCTGGTGACCAACATGCCATCTTCCTTCCCACTGCTGGATGCCCATTCGCCCTGTGTTGCTGAGGGGAAGCTGAGAGACAGCAAGCAAACCCCAGAGAGACACAACCCGCCAGAAAGCTGAGGAAGGCCAACATTCAAAATAAGTATGATCTTTTACTGGTTTGGAAGTGGCAAAGTGCTCCTTGTGAGCAGCTTTCCCAAATGAGACACGCCACCTATGTTTATGGTGTTGAACTGCTCTGCATAAAGAGTTCCTATGTCATGAACCCAGCAAGTCATCTCTCCAAATGCTTTGGCAAACCGTGACAGAATGAGCTACCAAAGCCTTCCCTTGAGAAGTTATACTCAAAACATGAAAAAAGAAATGCTTACTGCTTGAACACCTTTGATTTTCACTAGGCATTAACTCCAATATTCAAATGCAATCCTTCAGCCAGAGAGGGGCTGCTGGGGGCAATGGTATCTGTTACAGGCAGCCACACCATCAGGGAAGAAGGCGGTGTGTCACTGGGCAGAAGAGAAGCACATAAACTCGCATCAGTCGCTGGCATCGACGGTATTTCATAAGGTTCAGTGCTACTCCTGGGCAAACAGCCCTCGGGGCTCTCAGAACACACACACAGACCCCAGAAATGGCAGTTTCACTTGAGCAGCTTAATTAAAAGCCTGACGCTGAAGCTACTGCTCCTTTTCCCCAGGAACTCTTTCACGTTAGGTTCCATTTTGTCAGCACTCTTAATACAAAAAGCAGAAAACAGGGAACCAACTTCACATCTCATTTTCTGTCTGCCTTGAAAGCCATTTTAGCCTTAGCAGATGGCCCCACGTTTGGGCCCCTCAGACTTCTCAGCAGCATCTGACATTCACTGCGCTCCCACTTACACCTCGCACCAAGATGTTCCTCCGTTTAGCTTGAAGTCAGCATCTTAAGTCTTGATACTTTACAGTTCTTGCTTATTTCCTCACAATTTAACATATCAGTTCTGGGGCTTGAAGAAGTCAAAAACCAGCCATGTTTAATGAAACATTGAGTTCAGTAGTATTTACTAAAAAATTTCTGAAATAAATTAAAGTCCTGCATTTAAGTGTCTCTAGTGATGTTACAGGAACAAAATTTCTTCTGAATTGCTTGAAGATGTTTTAGCCAAGAAGCCAATGACTTACAGATATGTATACATCCCTGCAATTTCAATTACTGTTGATGTTACCAGCATCATGTGTAGCTATTCTGCTGCCCATTCAGCTCAGGAAACACTACTAAATCAATTAGCCCATACTGCACCTGGGAAAACAGACTCAGCAAATAATGCTGCCTGGCCACCCATGTTGGAACAGCTATTAGAAGCATTTCAGTACAAATAGGCATCTGCCAGGACAGGGATGCACAGTTCTTATAGCCAGTGGTTCTTCAGCTTGAAGGCAATCATCCAGATTTGCTTGGAGAGACATACAAACAAGGCAGGAGGAAGGTGGGAATGCCAGACAGGAAAGGAGACGCGCACATTTTGTAGTGCCATGTGCAGATTGAGCTATTCCATATTCTCAGCTGAGAAATTCTTCTTAACGATTAAATAAAGCTTGCCTGGATGAGAGAGGTCTCAAAATTTGACCTGCTGGGGTTCAGTTGAATGATGCAGTCAGGCGAGTTGGAAATTCTCACCCCAACCCAACACCCACCTGTCCAGACAGGCAGCAGAGCCCCCAGTGCCCAGCCAAGTGCCCCGCAGAGCCAGCCCTGCCAGCCCCGCTCCTGGGGGACCCTTTCAACACCCAGTTCTAAACATTCACCTGAGCACGCACCAAGATAGACTGCTCTTAATTTCATCAGACAACTAATTACAAGGCAAATGATGTCATGAAATCATAGAATCATTTCTGTTGGAAAAGACCCTTGGGATCATCCAGTCCAACCATCAACCCTACTCTACAAAGTTCTCCCCTACACCATATCCCCCAACACCACATCTAAACAGCTCTTAAACACATCCAGGGATGGGGACTCAACCCCCTCCCTGGGCAGCCTCTTCCAATGCTTGGCCACTCTGTCTGTGAAAAATTCTTTCCTCATGTTCAGTCTAAACTTACCCTTTTGGAACTTGAAGCCATTCCTTCTCATTCTGTCACTAATAACCTGCGAGAAGAGACCAGCACCAACCCCTCTACAGTGTCCTTTTAAGTAGTTGTAGAGAGTGATGAGGTCTCCCCTCAGCCTCCTCTTCCTCAAACTTCCTCCAGACCCTTTACCAGCTTTGTTGCCTCCTCTGCACCCGCTCCAGCCCCTCGATGTCTCTCTTGTGTTGAGGTGCCCAGAACTGGACACAACACTCCAGGTGTGGCCTCCCCAGTGCTGAGTACAGGGGGTCAGTCACCTCCCGACTCCTGCTGGTCACACTATTTCTAATCCAAGCCAGGATGCTGTTGGCTTTCTTGGCCACCTGGGCACACTGCTGGCTCATATTCAGCTGCTTGGCAATGAGAACCCCCAGGTCTTTTTCTGCCAGGCAGCTCCAGCCACACTTCCCCAAGCCTGTAGTGGTGCAGGGGGTTATTGTGGCCCAAAGGCAGGACCTGCTACTTGGCCTGTTGAAGCTCATCCCATTAATGTTGGCCCAATGATCCAATCTGAGTCTCTCTGTAGAGCCTCCCTATCCCCATGTGAATCAACACTCCTGCTTAACTTGGTGTCATCTGCCAATTTGCTGATGAGTTCACAAAATACACAAAAGTTATAAACTGACAACTTGGGTAAGTTCCAGCTCCAACCTTGCCCTAGATCTGCCAGAATCTATACAATTCAAACACCACTGCAGTTACTTTAGCACTGCTTAAGTATGGACGGAACGGCCGCATATGGTTCTGGAACGCTGACCGGTGAGGCTGTATTTACCAGCAGAGGTTCTCCAGCACACAGCATTCCTAGCCAACCTGCTCAAAGAGGGAACCCAAGAGAAGAAACTTCTTAGGCAACTTAGTACACTGAGAAAGGATGTAAAGAAGCCTCCTATATCACACCCAAGGCTACCAGAGGCCTAACCAAACCTTGCTAGCCCAGCCTGTAGCCTCTGAAGTGAATTTAATCCTAGCTGTGTTTTTCATCCTTACATCTCCTATTGCCAGGAGAATACCTCTTAACACAAGAGCTCACCTTCTGATCTCCAGATATTTTATTCAGGGTCAGTTTATATACATTTCTTTGTGTGCCCATTTCATCTCTTGGCTTAAACAGCTTGTCTCCCTGACATGATCCCAGACAGATGCCACCACAAACATCTATCCAAGCTGGTCTTCCCAGCCTTGTCTCTTAAGATGGGCATTCCTGCCGCTTAAGATGCTCGTGCCCTCTTGCCTCATGTCCCAGTTTACCATCTGCTTTACTCTGCTTTGTGCAATGCTTCCCTGCCTTTACAAGAAATAAAAACAAACAAACAAAAAAACCCCCCAACCCTAAGGGAAGAGACTAAAACAGTATTTATGCTAAAACAAGTAGTAGCTTTGGAGTTATTTGGTACAAAATGACTGCATGAGGAGAGCAATAGAGCTGTGGACTGGCCACACAAAAATTACCATGTCAGTTACAAGTGTCAGCATTTTCTCTCCTGTTATTTTTTCAGAACTCAGAATGTTAACCATTCTGAGTTAATACCTGGCACCAACAGAAACCAGATACAGAGAGTACCAGAAGCCCGATTAATACTTGGGCACCTACGGACAAGCATTTCCCAGCAAGACTTTCAAAGGAAGCTATACACCCGACTTCCTCTCGCTTACTGGGAAGTAGGCATTTAATCTCCTTTGACACAATTAGCCCCATCTAAAGCAAACAAGGATTTTTGAGAGGCAGGGTCCGAGAAAAACATTCACGAGGATTCAAGTGATTTGGAAGTTGCAGAGTCACAGGATGACATGTCAAGCCCACAGGAAAACTAAATCCCAGAAAGATAATTCAAGTTTCACACTCTTGTTTGGGTCTTTCCTATTGGATTTGCCACCTCTACTTGTTCCTACTGCACCCACAGTAGCCTCTGCCTTTTCTCATGCCCCAAATGCACTCAGGTCACTCTGGCGAAAGCTCCTTTGGCACAGGGTCTAGTCTGGAATCTCAGCCCAAGCCAGAGCAACCCCACTTCCACCCAACCTTCCCTGTACTCCTCCTCCCCTTCCCAAGGGGCTTCAAGTGGGAAGGCTAAGGCCAGCCAGGGTGAGGAACCAGCCAAACAAGAGCTCTTATAAAAAAAAAAATCAAATTAAAAAAAAAAAAAATCACACAATCATCATTAAGGTGAGAACCTACCGCCAACTGCTGCTCATACATCCCTCTTCTCAAATCTGGCCATTGACCTTACATGACTTCTGAATTTTTTTCTAACATCTATTTTTGATATTTCTATCCCTTTAAGCCACTCCTGCTAGTAACCAAGTATGTAATTTGCTATTTCCACCTGCTATGTAAATTGATTAATCACAGGCAAACATAAGGCTGATTCTCATGCTGAGGAGGAAGGAAATCTGTATCAACTAATCTTTTTAACACTTAAATTTCATAAAGCTTCCACCAGTGCTAAAGCTCCAGCCTGTGCTCCAGCTCAAAACTTATCTTTCTTTTGTCCAAAAGGGAACAACTTTTCCAATGGCTTTTAAACTCACTGGGAATCTCAGAATCACAAGAAACACAAAGATTATTTTCTTTCTTTCAGCCTAGCACAACAAATATTCCACCGGGCAGGCAGGACTATACAGATGGTTACTGAAGTGAAAGGACCATCTTTCAAGGGCCAGTTGCAAAGTGACACCATCACTTTGTCACTCCAGCTTCCCACTTAAGGCAGAGTTGGAAATTCTTCATAAAGAAGCATTCTGCAGATGGCAACATTTACACATGATGTATATCACCTTTAGGGAACCTGAGAGGTTACACAGCGTTCAGAATGTCCCTGGTGCTGTCATCCATCACATTATCAAAGTGAGAAAGTTTAAAAGTAACCCTCTTTGGTGGTGAGTCACTCAGGCTCCGGGTACCTTGCCAGGAAGGTACTCTGCTCTCTCACACTGCACACCCTGAGCCCCCAGAACAAACACCACCTCACCTCAAACACAGTGGTTTCACCATTGCCTTGGCCAGTGTTAGGTCTCACCAACACAGATTTCTTCCCACAGAAGCCATCTCAAAAGGAGGAAGGCGCAATCCCTTATTTGAAGGCCCCAAAACTGATCCTTCCACCAAAATAACCTGAGTATGTCTGGTTTCCGACTCCAGGAACTGGGTGCCACTGTCAGATACCCACTGGAAATCTCAAACCACTGGGGTGCTTGGGGGCCAACTGCCCCTCAGTCCAGGACCTCCTGGTGAGAAAAGCAAGCTGTAGTTTGCAAATAAGGCAGCAAAGGAGATCGATCTCAGGGTAGTATAGCTCAGCAGCAAGGAAGCAAAGAGAAAAAGGGACAGTTCTCTGATGGGGCTGGTGCTGTCGCAAATCAAGCGCTGCAGCACTGTAACTGTTACTAGAGGTACTAACTACCTGCTATTAGAGGCACTAATGAATCACTAAGGTAAATGACAGAGCTTGATTCTCAAGGCCCAGCTCCAGATGGGAAGTCATGTACCGATTCATCCCTCCCAGTGGGATCACTGCTAAGTGCCAGTTGGGCACCCCGAATGAAGCTGCACCACTGAAGAACCCATGGGAGCTCTCGATCCACACAGGTACCTGACCTGTGATGGCAGCCGGCAGAGTCGTGAAGCTTCACTGCCAGCTTGCTCCTTCCACCAAACCTGCAAGCTTCTAGAAGAGCTGCTGGAGACAGGAGCCAGTGATGGGCACACACATCCTTAGAGAAAAAAACAGAGACTTCTCTTCCTCCCTGGGCACCAGGTAGCCAAGCTCATTGATACCCAATTCTTTGGAAGCATTTCTGGTGACAACTTCCAATTTGTTATTTATTCCCCCACCACACAACCTGACAAGGAATGCAAACAGCTCTGCAAGCCAGTCATGGTCTGATGGCCCAGCAGATCCACTGGAACGCTCACCTCTGCTGGGCAATAGCTTGTACAGATAAACACAGCTTGCTCAAAGGATGGCTCCTAGGAGCCTGTTACCACTTGAGGGACAGCATTACAGGGATTAGCTGCTGCAGAGCAGCAGAACATCATGGATCATTTAACTCAGGTGACACTATTCTGAAGGAGAAATTGGCAGTGCGTGTCACACACCACAGCAATAATGAGCAAGTCAGAAGACACACATGAAAGATACCTCCATGCAAATATAACACAATGAGACCCACAAGCTACCTGTAGTGTGGGAAAGGTCTACCAGACAGTGGGTGTTCATTTATACCCCCTGAAGTCAAGCAATATCTATCTCCTCTGTCTTACTAATTCAAAAGTAAATTTACAATTAAAGAATAAAATACAGTCTGCCTTAAGCAGCAGCACAGCTGGTATATAGGAACAGGTGCAGGTTAAAAAGCTGTCTCAGCTCACCTTCCTTCCTCACTCCCATAAAGCTGCTTATCTTGAAGCAGCAGGATTTACCCCCTCAGTCTGCCTTCAGGTAATAACAACTCCTCAGTTTGTGTTCTGCTACAGCCTCTTCCTCTTCCAGCCCCTTCTCCTCCCTTCCCTCCTCCCACTCAGCCCAGGCAGGGAAAAAAATAATAATCTTTCCATCCCTCCCGCAAGCATGTGTTTATCTCTTTATTTTTAAACGTTACAGCTTCCCAACATCTGTCTCTGTGTGGTATAATCTTACTGATGAAATATTTCATGTTTTCCTTGAGCCCTCATCAATATGTCTTTGTGTTATCAGCTTAGCAGATGGAGACACAGAAGGAATAACCTCAGCTTACCTGGGTGATTTCTTCTTAAGTACATACTTACTGTTCTCCAGGACAAGAATCATAGTAATTTTAGCAATGCAACATGACATCTCTCTGCAGCAAACTAAATCATCTCCTCTTACGTCACATATGCCTACTTCACTGCAACCTTCCCCTTGGACTCTCCAAGTTCTTGTCACTGAACACTAATATCTCCAGCCTCATTTCATATGTACTGAAAAAACACAGTGAGACACCAAGGCCAGCAGAAAAGCCACTGGCATCACCAGGAATTGAATGTCATTTTCCCATACTAACCACACCGGTACTGTCGATCCACACAGTCCTTAGCCAGACAACTACTCTTCCTTAAACACCTAAAGAAACACCACTGGACTGCCTCCAACAATTCCAGCCTGCCACAAAGCTGTGGAATGCACAGTATACAACTCCCATGTTTAAAACTCACTCCAACAGTCCCAGCACCAGTGACATCAGTAGGTGCGTTGTCACTGACTGTTACCATACCAGGACTTCCTGCCTTGTGTTAACTGTGCAGAACCCGGAAATCAAATAATTGCTATGCTCAGGGAAAAAGCCTTGGTTCCTTGGAGCTCTACAGATTACCTGAGAGGCCAAAGGAAGTACAGCAAGTTTCTCCCTGGGCTCGTAAAGGATGCCTACAGCGCTTAGCATGTCCGATTCCCTTGCCCGCTTCTGAGAAACACCCACTTAAACACTCAGACAACTCAGGGCAAGCCATGCTAAGACATCTTGAATTGTTACTAGGAAGCAACTTGGCAAACTCTGAGTCAGATCCTCTCCAAGACAAAAATCACCCTTTCCTCTGTCAAAAATTATAAAGTCACAAAAAATTTAAAAACTCCCACCAAACTGAAACCCAAACAAAACAAATCACCACCAAAACAACACTTTAAACTTTTTCTCACTTGCACTTCATATTTTGGAGGTTCTTCTCTGTATAAAATACACCTTCCAGTGACTCAAAAGAACAAAAAGGTTTCCTTAAAGACTTTCTCACCGCTACTGAATTCAGTCTCTAAAAGCCTTCCTTTCTATTCGGCACAGCTGGATTTTGCATTAGCCCTCCAGTGTCAAAGACTCTCGACTGTGACACCACCAGCTCCCCCACATGTGACTAACAAAGAAGGCAGGTTATCCTTTACCACATCCCCTTCCCTGCATCGCAGAACCACTACTTAATACACAGTGAAAGCAAGCAAGCAAGCAATGATCTGAGAAGCCATTTTGACCAGTACTTACTGCCCACTAAGGCAGTTAACAGCCCAAGGCAGGGCCTAGAGCCATTAAGGTTCTGGAGAAAGAAAGCCATTCATTTGGCTTTGACTTTCAATACAAGAAAGCATTCAGCCAAACAGAGTTTTTGGCCATGTCACCAAAACCACATCAGCCGATTCTAATTCTTTGACTTCGGGTTGCACTCAGCATAGAAATACAACAAATTCAACTGAAGTTGAGTAGAAGAGGTACAATCAGAGCAGCTGCCTACCAACACCTGCAACCCACGCTGACATTTACACCCTCTCTTCTTTACACCCTCCCTGCGGGACCCGGGGAGCATGGCAGGAGCCCACAGAGAGAGGAGGCAGCCTTCGAACTGCTCAGCAAAGCCTCTCCGTGTCCCAGGGCTCTGGGGCAGCCCCACTGCGGGGTCACAGGAACTGCAGAGCAAGGAAGAGTCAAGCCCCACGTACAGAATAGCTCCACTAACACATTAGGGAATGATTACTGAATTGAAGGTTATTTGTTGTATGTTAGGGTATGTTGGGGGGGGGAGGTTTTTTATTTATTTGGTTTATAATCCTATCTGAATAAAGGTAAACACATAGGGATTATAAATGAAATAAATCTGAAGCAGAATAGAATGGGGGTGGTAGGAAAAAAAAAATCTCAAGAGGGTCAGGAGATAATGAAGATTATACCTCAATATTGGGATTATGATGTTAGTTCTTTATTTCAATAAAACTAGATAGAGATCTTTTATATCAGGGACAGAGCTTAGCTGTAAGGACAAAGTAATCTTCTGGGAATTATGCATACAGGCTCAACATCATTTTTATTGGATGGCTGATGAACTGGAAAACTCCAGGATAGCCTGGTTTTAATTTGTAATCTTAATTTTCATATAAATCTGTACAGTTGGAGGGAGGGGGGCAGATGTAGAGGGACTCTGATGCTGTGCTAATATTGCAGCATTAAGACAGCACATGCATTAAGGCTACAACTGTAACTCATCTAGTATCTGATCCTGTCTTTTTGTCTATCCATCTGTCTCCCGTCTTCGCATCTATCCATCATTTCCTCATCAGAAAATGCCAACAATGGTCCAAGAGCAGAAGAGACCGAGTTAGTCTAACTCTTGATCCACCAAGAACCACCTACAGTATATCTCCAAAGGTCCAGCTGCTCACCAGGAGGCAGCGGTGGGAAGGAAGCAGATTCAGAGAAGTCCCATGTTTTGGGATCAGCTCCATCCTGACCCTCCAGTCTGAAATAAACCCCCACCAAGCAACAAGAGAGAACATTCTATTTGTGGTTTGAAGCACAGGGTCACTCAGACGTGGGTCCTAAGCTCTGTGGCGCTGAGGATCAGCAACTTCTGCTGCCAGCCTGCTGGGGAGGAATGGTACTGAGATTCCAATGCCTTAAATCTTCCATGTTGTGCATTTTTTGTTTCTACAATGAGATGTACCTTTTTTCTGAGGACTAGGAAAAGTTCCTTCTTGGTCCCAGGAATGTTCTCTATGGCATTTCACTGCTTCCAAACTCCACTGTACACAGCAAGGGAAAGTGGGTCTTTCAGCTTGAACCACAAGCCCACATCACAGCATCAAGTACGGCACAGAGGCTATTTCTGCCTGAAAAATTGATGGTCTTAAGCAGGACATATAGAAAATAGCCAAAGAGGCACCTAAGGGAATGGATCTTTTTTAAGGTCCTACAACAGGGTGCTTTCTGCTTACACTGCCTGGGCTGCTCTGCTGACCCCAGGACAAATTCCTGTCCTCTGACACAGGGACTCCCATCCACCACTCACTCACTGCTACAACTGTGACACCAGTGAAACCAGTAATCTGCCCCACATGTAGCATTTAGTCTCCACCTTTGTTCACTGGGGATCATTTGTGCACTCTGTGCTTTGTTCTGAGGGTTTCTTTCAGTTGTTTCTCCTACTTCTATCACCTCCTCCTTCAGGAAGAGGAGAGGAAATACAGATTACAAGACAAGTGAGACAGGAACTGAAACAGACCTGTCGTGGTGCCAGACTGGTCTCAACAGACCAGTTGAGAACCGCTCTTCTCCAGAGTTGTGTCACCCAGGGTTGGCATGCACAGGGGACACAGCGTCCATGTAACTATCAGTGCGGAGACGCACAGCCATCAGGAGGAACTGCCCGGGTACGATTTACTGCCTCAGTAACCCCCAGGAGAATAATCAATGGATTGCAGTGGCCTGGCTGTGTCCCCCCCCCCCTCCCCACATTCCTCTACCCACGGCATTCAGAGAACAGCTGCTTTCATACGGGCAGCAATAACCAAAGAAGTTCCCAGAATTCCATAGCACTTGAGCATCAAAACAAGATTTCCAGGGGGAAAATTGAAATGCCAAAAAGATTTATATTTACTTATGCAGATATCCTGCAATCCTTGCCTTTAAAACATGGTCTCTTCTATTGGTGCTGAGGGAAAGAAAGAAGAACCAAACTTATCACTCCATTTCCCAAATATACACCTACTGTAAAATGCAGAGAATGGGCAAAGCTATTTTTTAAAGCCTGCCTGATGCTCAAATGGTGAGAGTGAATGACAGAAGAGAATCTGATCTACTCAGACCTAATCTTAAAAGTATAAATTTCTTTATTTTATCACTGTCAGGAATGCCTTAAATCAATTCCTACTTCTGCTTTTGTTTCCGAGATGCCAACATGACACACAGAAAAAATACTGCACAAGCTGAAGAGAGGGCTCATTTCCCTCTCCCTGTTCCTCCTCTTCCCCTGCCACATCCATCTCTTCAAGTTCCTTCCCCACCTCAATCCCCCGTGCCAGGAGAGCCAACAAGTCACCAAGCAGAGCAAGCATGCCCATCAGCAGCAGTCACAGCAGCACCATAAAGCAGCAGTGAGCCCGGGCAAAGTGGGGAAAATCATGCCAAATAATAGCATTTCATCAAAATAGATGATAAAGATGCATGCGATGACATCTTATCTTGGACTTCCAAAAAGTCTCTGAGTGTCCCATAAGACCTTCCAGGAGAATGAAGCAGTTGTGCACAGCCAGACCATTTTGGCTGCACGTTAAGACAGAGGGAAGGAGGGAGAGATTAGGATCCAATGGTCAATTAATATAATGGCTGAAGATTAACAAGGAGGTGCCCCAAGACACAAAGACCAGAGTTATTTACAGTCATTGGTCATGATTTAGAAAAGAGGCTGAGCAATGAGGTGATGACCTATGCAGATAATACCAAACTGTTTGCATCAGTCAAATCTAGAGAACACCACAAGGAATACGGATGAGATAAAAGACAGGACGATTCTAGCAGTGAAAAGGGAAGGTAATGAGCATTGGAACAAAGAACAGGAACGCTCCTGTGCCAGATTCCAACCAGAGACTATTGCAAATTTGAGAAGGCAGCCAGGTTTGGGACAGCTGGACAAGTAACCTTCTCTTGTAGCAGCAATAGTATCGGTACAGCTAAAGGAGAACAGAGCAGCATACTGGAAGCACTGCAAATGATTATAGGTAAAGGGCTTGAATTTGGGTTTTTTCCTTTAATTAAGTGTAATAATTTCAGAAAGTAATAGACAAAAACAAAACCAGGGAAATTTGAACAAACTAATGTAAGTACTTAGTATGAAGAGAAGATTACAATCAGTAGGACAAAGTCAGCCACAATAAAATTCAAGATCAAAATCCTTTTTCATATTTTTGCTGTTTATTCTTCAAACTTGTTGTACCCAACATTTTTTTTTTTATTAAAACTACGACTCTTTTTAATATAAAACCAGGACAATTCTCTGTATCAGATAGCTACAATACACAAGGCTTCCTACTTAGGTTTAAAAAGTAGCCATCTCTACCATCACTTACCAAACATGTTCACACTTGTTTTCACAACTTGTACTCTGGCATTTTCTAACAGCCATATTCTGGTGGGTTTTTTTTTTCCCCTTTTTAATTTTTCCCTGCTGAAATATCCTTTCTGCTTATTATCAGCAAGAAGATACAGGATTACTGTATCTTTCAGTGTAATGTTCTTATGTTTCTGCTGCATTACTGCATAACAGCATGAGCATGTAGAACATAGAAGACTTACAAGACGTTAATTTTATCACCTTGCTATATTCAGGTCTCCATGGATCACTGGCAATGTTAAATTAACAAGTTAAAAAAGCATGTCTAAACTAAAAAGCAAGCAGTGAAATTCAGGTGGAGAAATAGAATTCCTTCCAAAATGAGTACTAGTCTCTAGCATCTGGAGGACAGAATTAAGAACTACACAGTGGTGGGAGATCAATGTTCTATCAGTTTTATGCTTTATTTCACAGCCTCCCCGTGTTCCCAGAGCTTCCAGAATTTTTTTTAACTTCTTACCAAGTTATGAAAAGATACATCAGAAAATACTTCCTGGCTGCTCTGCACACACTTCTCGTTGGCCCATCACACCATTTGTCAGCTGCAACCAGGACCTGAAATACATCCTTAGTGACATCCCAGAGCCCAAGAGATGCAAGCACATCCTTCAGCAAGGCACAGAGCCCGGGAGCATGCCCTGAAGACAGATGGGATACCGGGCTGTTGGAGCAGAATCCAGGCTTCTCCAGGTCACTCCAGCTCCTCTGCAACCCCGCTGGGAAGTTGGTTTAGTCTCACAAAACTCTTTAGAGAAAGTTCAGGGGAAAACAAGAGACAGCTCTGGACTCAGCCTGCAGGTGGATGGGTGCTCCAGTACATCTCATTCCTGATGGAGGGTAACAAAGTCCACGGCCAGTCCTCACCACATCAGCTGCCAAGAACCACACACTTCCCTCCAGAAGCACAAGCTTTCACAGCACATATGCACAGCACCCTGCAACCACACAACTCATCTCCATCACTAGTTCTTCCAGCCATCCAGGAACACAGGAACCAAGAGGGCTCAAAAGCCCAGACAGCCCAATGCAAGCAGGCGGGACAGGGTCACCCCTCACAAACACGAAGAACAACCACTTGTTTTGTCCGATTCAGTGACACTCAGGGAGTCCCCCAGTGAACAGGAGACACTAGGATGAAGTTACGTACTCAAACCACTTAACTGCATGCAGGAAGCCAAGCGTGGTGGGGGGCCTCTCAAGTGTTTAATACTATGGAATACATCTTTTATTAACTGCGAGGAACCTCTTCTCCTATGTTTGATGTGTCTGCTTTCCATTTCACCCCAAATAATGGAAAAATAGTCACATGCAAACTGAAAACACATATTTAATACACTAACTTGCCAGAAATTATAAAAATCCAAACCAGCTCTCACTTATCACAAACTATTTCTTTTCCTTACTCATTAGCAACCCAACCGCCCCGTTTATGACAATCTGAAACTAACGCACATTTGAGATGAATTACAGGACTCTTTCCCTAATCCTCATAAACAGAAAAACAAATGGAATATGAACATGGTTGAGCAGTCTGGGCTAGTAGGCTACCTTAATGAGTGTCACAGGGCCACTCCTAACTATGTATGTGCACTATATAAAGGACACATTTTTGATGATTTCAAACACAGGCACATAGGAGCTTAACTGTTTCTCTAGAACTCCCAGGGCAGCATCAGCCAATTTTTGAGATTCCTGTTCTAAAACAGGAATAACAGCCTTTTTACCTTTCTCAGCTCATACTTGTGCTCTTTTTCCTGTTTCCACAGCCCTGCTCACTGTACAGAGCCTTGCCCAGTCTTGCTTCCATTCAGGCAGTGTTTCTATCACATCAACAATGACTAAGACAATATTAACGAACATTTCCCTCTCTAAATCTGTGATGTTTGGTACCCATGGTTTCCAGCACTGTACAGGTTTGGCTTCATCCTTCTCCTGTAACCACTAGAGCCTTCTGCTGTGCAGGCTTAGGATGCCACATAGTCTCAGTTACCAAAGCAGCCGGAATTACAGCACACTGCTAGCTGTCTCCTTCCAGTATTATTTCCTGTTAAGTTCCCATCAGTGGCGAGTAGAAGCATCTAAAAGCTCCTTTGGGTTCCAGCTGTCATCTCCCCTCCTTATGCCATCTTTTCTTGCAATTTCAGGCTTGTTCATTCCAAATGCGCTTAGTTAAAAGCTTTTCTTTCAGCTCTCAAGGCAGAGACTTGAGTACTAAGTAGCTTTCCCACTGTTCTGTCTAATCTTACTATTTATCAACCTGGAGATTCCTCAGCTTTGCTAATCTTTCCTGAGAGCACATAATCCCAATAGAGATTTCCTAAGCAAGAGAGTTAAACAAACTGCTTGATAATTGCCATTTGGAACTTCTGGTCTTATTCTGCACATTATGCTCCAACTCAGCCAGATCTACCTCGTTTGACACAACCCGACTGCAGCACACCTCAGACTCCCCTTCTCCCCTCAAAAATTGCATGGAGAACCCCAACTCCTTGCTATTCCCCTTGACTTCAGTGTCCACAACAGGATGGCTTTATCTGTGGTTGGCAGCACTATCCAGTCAGCTGCTTTGAGGGGGGGGGGAAAAGGTGTTTTTCATGGGAAAATACAAACGACACCCCTTTTCTCAACAGGCTGATCACCAGTAAGGCTACTTTTCTTACTGATGCATTAAGCAGCGGCTTCATCTTGAAGGCAGGACTCTTCTTTGCTCTCTATAGGAACCTACAAAAATATTCTTCCTCATAAATGCTAGTTCTCCTCTAAAAAGGGGGAATGATTAAGAACAAAATCCAGCCCTCACGCAGTCCACTATCTCCACCACACTATCATTTCACCAAAATTCTTGCATTAGTCTTAAGCAAAGTAGGTCAGTACTATTTCTTCTCTCCCTACTCAAAGGGGACATGGCAGCAGAATCGAGACTTAGAGAGATCTAAATTTAAATAGAGCAAATTATGTGGATTTATTCCTTATTTATATGTAAAATACATGTAGTAGTCCAAACACTTCTGTACTAAGGTGAAAACTATACTAGAATTTCTTATTATTTAACATACATACATGCATAAATAAAATACATAGATTATTAAGTTATTGCATTGTACAGCACATTTGTTTTCTGCGAGTACTCCTGCTATCCACATGCCTTGCAATCCATGCGCTCGGTCCCCCTGCTGTGGGAGGCAGGATCCACCCTTGTATCCTACCTTCAGAGGTGTGTAATTGTGTCCCACTTGGCATCTTTCTTCTACCTGTGGTTTCAGAACTTTTTAATAACCTGGCTTTTTAATATTACTTGCTGAACCCGATTCAGCTTAGGCCTTAACAACAGTGTTTCAATTAGATATTGGAATCCCAAACTCAAAGGGGCCTGATCCCATCCTCAGAGCTACACACATCTTCCCAACACCGAGAGAGATCCATCATTGCTATATCCAGTGTTCAAGGGCACAGAAAACTAAGGCCTGGTTGCTGCCAACCATTCACATTGCTTACAAGGAAATTCAGAAGTGTTTAGTAGAACAATTCCACCTTCTATATTTCTGTCCTCTGCTAGTACACTGCCTGTGAAATCACTCCATTTCTGCTTTCTTCCAAGCAAGAAGAGGCACACAACTAGGCAACAATGCCCCATCCCCACCCCTCCAATCTCTGGACAATATCTTTTTAATCAAGAATCACAGGTTAATCCTAGCTTTTAAAATGCAGTAATCATAGAACATTTTATATACTGCACTCATTCCAGACCTGGACATGAAAATATCTAATCCTGTGAAACTACACAGATTTCTGATCAAAGTGTAGCAGGTAAATCAAACCTGAAATGAAAGGATTAGAAAAGGTTACTGTAATTCTTTTCTGTTTAGTAATATAGAAGCAGATTTCACTGAATCTTCCTCTGTAATTCCCATCTGGAAAAGCAGCACTGACAGAATGAAGAGGTTTGAAGAATGCCAAGTCAAGCCCAGCCATCGGAGCCCACCATAACCCTCCACCCAGCATTTGCTTCCCCATCCCAGCAGCACTGCCCAAACCCCAGCACTTGGGGCAGCCGCACCGATTCAGACAAGTTGTGCTCTTCCCCCATCACACTTCCACCTTCTCTAGCCCTGCCGAGAGCCCAGTGTGCAGTCAGAGGAAGGTTCCCCCCTTCGCTCTACCTGGCACCCCCTGCTCCATCCACTGCTGCCACACGTCGCTGTGCAGCGACAGCACGGCCGGGGGGGCCCCACAGACTTACAGAAGAGCATTAACTGCTGCTCCCAGGCACCCAAAGGACCCACTCCACCTTCTCCACTCCACTTTTTTTCATGAACACTTATTTACCAAATGAAGACACAAGAAACCATCATCTTGCTAGATCCCACAGAGCCTAAAGGAACTCCTAGGGGCAGGGCATGGATAGGAACTATGCACCCTCCTGCCTAGCTCTGAGGCACCAAACAACAACAACAAAACCTGAAGGTTTCCCTCTTCCTTACAGGTGATTTGCTACTCCACAAAGCCAACAGACCACCTTTTACTCACTTCTTTGGGATACTTTGGATCCCCGTGCAGTCAGCTCAGCCCTGCAAAACATCAGCCAGCACCGAGGGAGTTTTACCCTGCTCCACGTGCACATTCGGCACACAGAAGTTATGTCTCCAGGGCTTCCTCAACCCTGAAAAGCTTAATGGCCAAATTATTTCCCCACATCACTGCTTTCTCCTGTGGAAGGCCAAAATAAATCATTCCCAACAATGAGCTGCAGGTCTGCAGTCACCCTGAGCAGAGCCCCCTACATGCTAACTGCACTCACCAGGACTGCTAACATACATGAGCTATAAGGCAAGTCCACCTAAATATGTTCCTGCTCCCTTCCTGTTAAAGCGCAGCTGAAGAACTATCACAGCATACTCTTAAAACAAGAGAACAATCCATGTTCATCTTCCCTGTCACTCCTTAAGCTCTGCTGTGCTTTGGGAAGGAGGACAACACTGATTCATGTTCCAGCTAGAGTTTAGACTACAGAACCCTCTCCTGCAGTCATTTCCAAGAGAGATCTTTAAAGACGTGAGTGCTTGGGAAATAACCCCCTGAGCACAGCCTCAGGAGAGGCACACCGAGTAAAGCCACTGCTGTACCAGCAGCATCCAGATAACCATGTTCCAGCAGCATCCACACACACATCCTTGTAATCAGCCATCCCAAAAAGCAGGTATAGCAACCCATCTCCCCAGCTCCTGCATTTTGTCACGATCACATGTTTCAGCACCATTCTCTCCCCCATAAAGCCACAAAATGCTTCTGACCTTGCATAAGGTATCTGTTTTTTCTTCTTACAACATATTAATGATTGTTCTGGCATCCCAGCCTTCTCATGAAACTAGTTAAGCGTGAAATGCCTCTGCACAGAATAGTATTTCATATTTTCTGTCTTACGTGTTAATTACTTCCCTGCTTTCCTTCATTTCTGTGAGGGGGGGGTGAGTGGAAAGGAAGAATTAACCCAGAGCCTGTAAGAATGAACTAATGTGCCAAGAAAAGGAAAAATCGCCTACTGTACTCCTCTGCTGCCCATTTCAGAGACTTGCACTCATATTAATTTTTCTTCTCAACTTCTAAACTGCAATTAAACAACTAAATCAGATTAATTCCTTTCCAGCCAGTGATTTATTAACCAGAGATGCTACAGCTAGGAAATACACCATCTATTTATTTGTTTGTTTTAAAAACTATGTGAAAACAATGAAATTATATACTCTTGCCACACTGGGAAAAAACCCACCAAAACAATGAAAGAAAAGAAATTAAGATGTAAACAAGCTTGATCCAGATGGAGAATACAATACTTTGTGATTCCTTCATTCATGTTACTGGGAAAACTGAGGTGCTGGTCTTTGACTAAACTAGTTCTGCGAGGCAGAGACACACAGAACGATCACCTCCTCTTAAGAACCTCTGGAGGAACTCTCAGGAACCAAAAGGGACCTTTGCAGATAATAAATAGTAAAGTGAAGTTAAACGCTGTCTGATCTACCTTTTTTTTTGGTTTACTTTTAAATAACGGAGACAAAACAAATAGTGAAATTAAGGGGGGAAATAACATCCATTACAGACTAAACACTGCCAAACCAGCCAGCTCAGGCACTCACTTCTCATCACAAGTACTTTGTGAGTATCACAAATGATCCTTCCTCCAAAAGAAGATCATACTCTGCAAGTGTTAAAACAGACACACTGTCAATATAAATTGTGGGGCTTTTATTGCTTCTTATTTTTTCCAGAGCCAATGAAAAATTGTGAGTAAAAATTACACATTAAAGAATTGAAAGCCACAGATTTTATATTAAATTATCCCTACTTTTGGTTTTGATAACTACTATTCATTTAGCCCCAACTGGGAAAAATTAAGTGTGACATTTTGTAATTCACAAGCCACGTGAAGCCATAATGAGTTTTCTGTAACTTACAATAAAGAATAAAGACAACCTAAAAGATTTCAGCCCCAGATTGCCTAAACAATACTCCTCAGAGGTCACCAAAGAGTGGAAAAACCTTCCCTGACAATATACTGTCATTAGCTACTGTTTGTTGCCAGGGTCTTCCAAGAACCAGGCACTTCTCTGAAAAGCCTTCTCTTGATATCTTGCTGGATATCAAGCTCTTGTGCTTCTCCTGGTCTTTCCTCTACTCAGCTGTCTCTGAACCACCCACCCGGACAGGCGGTGAGCCCCTGACATCTAGGAGGACACAGTCAGTTGAGGCCCCAACAAAGCACAGTGGACCAGGACCTCAGGAGAGCATTCCATTGTGACTTACAGCTCCAGAAGCTGTAACAGCTCAAGGCTCCTGAACATCAGGTCACTCGAAGACCATGGTGGAAGCACTAAGCACCTTGGAGCTCTGTGTGCAAGCAAAACCACAGCTTCCCTCTGCGTCTCTGGAGGGGGGAAACAAACACCAAGCAGGCACAGGTACAGGCTCATTCCATTGCGTTTCACCTCTCGTTCTTCACAGCTCAGTACTAATCATCAGTCCATAATGCAGCGTAGAATTGCCAGCCCCATCCTGATGATGTAGTTATTTCCAATTGGCACTTGGGAGCAGTGAAGATGGGAGGCATTACTCATCGCCAAGAGTACAGATGTTTCTAATTGCTTTCCATTACCAAGAATAACAGCTGTTTACATCTATCAGCAAATAATTCACAAGAGCTCCAGACTATTAAGATAACACACCCCACCTGGTCACCATCACAAGTTGTCAAGGCCAAGGTAGTGGCTGCCAGAATCCCCTTCTGCATCTCTGTTCATCAAACGACAGCATGTGTCACCTTCAGATATCCTTATGCTACCCCACAAGCCCTGGCTTCTTGGTGGCCTGACAGATCAAATGGACATATGGATTCTTCATGGCTTTGCAGTAAATGTTTTATGGTTATACTGCAGCCAAGGGCAAATGACAGAGGAGCAAGGGACTTGCAAATAACCCACTGAAAGAAATATCCACACTTTTAATAAATTAGAAAAAAAAAAGTGTGCCTGCTTTGCTCTGCAGCTGTGCACAGAACAGTCTTTAAAACCACACGAAGTAGCCGACCAAATGCTAGATTCTTCAGCGCTCTTGTGCACCGCACGGGATGAGGCACCGAGCCTGCAGAGTCAGCGAGGGAACGCTACCCCTCACGTAGCCACATGGAGTTCTTGTCCCTCAGGCGAGTGCAGGCCACATCGGTGCAAGCAGCCAGTGGCTCCCAGCTTTGTCAGCTCCACGGCAGCCCAGACTGTCCTTTTCACAGCGCTTCACAGCTTGGGGTCCGGGGCTGGGACAAGGGCTCCCCACCACTTACGCAGTACAAATAGATAAGCAGCCAATTAAAATTAATAATTGGGAAATAGGCAGCATTGCACCTTACAAGTGACTGATACCTAATGAGTTCAGCAGTATTAACTATTTCCTGATAGTTAAAGGTGCATTTCCACTTGCCTTGCAGAGCTCTGTACGTTCACATATCTGACACAAACCCTAACTGTGTAAATTAAAGCAGATCATTACCACTGACTCCAAGTCAATGGAACCGACTTAATGAGAAACAAAGGAGAAGGAGAAAGAAGAGATCTCTACCAAGTGTTTTCATCCACATGTAAACCCATCCTCCAGCCATTCTCTGGGAAACTTATTCTGATGTACAAATCCCTTGCAGGCCATACTTGCTGTCTTTGGTAACAGCCCTGGTATATCAGGATCTTCTCTCAACAGTATTTTACCCATTATATCCAACTGTTTCCACTAAGGATAGCAGCATATAAAATAATAATAAAGCTAACTATATCGTTTAAATACTAGCATAAGACTTAACGGTACTTTTTTCCTTTTGGTCCATGCTAAGCAGCTTGTATTGCTTTAATTAGATTAGCATAACTGTGGCAAGTGTTAGTGTGCAATTCCTATGAGTTCAATACACCAAAGAGGATTTTGACAAAGTACGTGATTTGGAAGCTGCTCCTATTTCAGATGTGTCATCTGTGCTCCCAGACCTCCACTCCACCCCCCGCCCCATCCTTTCTGCCCTAAAAACAAATTTCAAAAGGCTCTTTCCTGAAATTAGAGGTACTACAAGTACATCCCTCTAATCTACTTTTGATACTTTACTTAGCCCCTCACACACAGGACCACTCCTCGTGTTAGCCCATTGCTTTGTTTGCCTTGAGAGCATCAAGACAGCTAGTTAACATCTTTGTGAGTTCCTTTAAACATAGCAATTCCAGAAAAGGAATTACTCAAATTCCTCCATAATTTTTTGGTCTCCCAGAGTTGTCTAGCTATTGTTGTTCTCGTCATTTCTACTATTTCAGGGCAATGACTCCTGCCCAGGGATCCCTGCCAACAAGAGCAGAATGCCATTACGAGGGGAGGCTGCTGTGAGCTGCCACCAGCACACAAGCAAGCCACAATCATAATGGACTCCTTCACCAAATGACTTTGGATGCACAGAGCTTTGGCATCAAGTCTGCCATCCACACACAATTATTAAACTGAAAATGCATGTAATAGGAGCAGGGGACAGGGACATCACATCAGTGCAGGCAGCAATCTCTCAGAAGCTCTGCACACAGAAGCAGAGGAATTCACTCCAAAACTCCAGACTGCCCGACAGGCGGACAGGAGGAAAAAAAAAATATTTATTTTTTTTTTTAAAAAAAAAGGAACTCCAAAGCTTGGCTAAATCCAGCAACCCAGGAGGGATGTTAATATTGAATGCTCTTGGCTGGGAAAACGAGGTTGGCCAGAAAAATCATGATGTAAAAGCCACAGCATTATTTGCAAACCTTTGATGCCCCAACTTTTCATCCTTCCCTACCCTACTCTGGATTACGTATCAATACATGGACTCTATTAAGCACATAGAGATCTCCCCCAATGTTCATTTCTCAATGAGGCAACTAATTAAGTAGTTGATTTTCCAGTGTTCAGCAGCTCAAGCTCTTACAGTAATCAAAGGACAAGCTGTTCCCTACGAGTCTCCTTGTGATCCTTCTAGGTCAGGATGGACAAACAAGCCTAGTAGTTGTGAATACAGAGAGCTGGACATACGAAACAGCCCAGCAGAGCACAATGAGAGCACTCACTGAACAGTGCTGTCTCCTCTGCACACAAGCCATATGCTGTCACAGTTTGACTGGGAGCCCCAATTCTTCTGAAATGATTACTACCATCTCTTGTGATTACGACACTTCTCTCAAGCACATCCCCCTCAGGCTGGCTCATTTATTACTAGACCTTTTCACTGTCTTTAGGCCTACAGGGAATTCCACTGTCTTAAAAACCCAACTATCCAGCTCTCAGAGACAGGCACAGAGCCATGAGAACGAAATCTACCACAAGGTCTTCTGCTGTCTTCCCCCTCCCATCCTCAAGTACTTACAGGTTCTCCCACAGCTGTTCTTCAATCAGCATTTCTTTCAATGTGAAAGAGTTGGATTGTCAAAACATTTAACTGGGAGGAAGAGATGCTGCTAAATCTAGCTTCAGCCCCCACTTGCACCATTCTGGCCCCCGGGTAGTTTCCTAGAACCTTACCTACCTGTTAGCTGCTCATACATGGAGCAGAGGAGGAGATAAGATCTGGATTTAGGATACCTGGCTGCTTATGTTAATCCCCTTGCTGAGGCTCTAAGCAGTCCCAGACCAGCCATTGAATCATAGAATCATTTAGGTTGGAAAGGACCTTCAAGATGATCTAGTTCAACCACCAACTTAACTCAAAAAAAAAAAAAACCCCACGAAAAACACTAAACCACGTTCCCTAGCACCATGTCAACCCATCTTTTGAACACCTCCAGGGATGGTACCTCAACCATTTCCCTGGTCAGCCTATTCTAATCCTTGATAACACTTTCAGTGTAAAAAATTTTCCTTATATCCAACTTGAGCCTCCCCAGCATAACTTGAGGCCATTTCCTCTAGTCCTGTTGCCAAATGGACACCATGGAATCTGAACTGCCAAAGGACAAATGACAGCTGAGAGGTTGAAGCCCAAATCACCCATTTAGGCATCTTCCATTTCTAGTCCCTCTTATTTTCCTGCAGCGTCTTCATCTTCCTGCTGTGCTATGTTTCTCTTCCTCTTTATCCTGCCTCTGCCAGCCACTGGCCTTTGCTACCAGTTGTCACCTCTCAGGACTCCCTGCCTTCTCAAAAAGGTCCAGTCAGGTCATGGCAACATACAGAAAGCACTGAGTGCCCACAGATAAACACACTGCAATGGGGCTTCTCTTCTGCTCCAATGCACAGCACCCAATGAGACAGTGAGCTGCCTTACCAAATGCCCAAATCTCAGAACAGAGTTCCCAGTCAGGTTCCCCCCATTCCACAGGCCAGAGTGCCCCAGGAAGGGGTGTGCATACATAAGCAAATACAAGCAGCAACACTGTGCATGCAAATTTTCTGACAGCTAATCAACAATTAAGATATACCTAGGGCCAAGAGGGACATGGAATACAATGCATTTTCACTTCCTTAATCTCTTCACTCCCCTGGGAATTACCACTGGTTGGTGACCAGATTAGCTTTAGCACTTGCTATTATCCATGCAGTGAGTTCCATGTGCCTTACCCTCAAGCCTTCTCTCTCTCATCATGTCTTTCTATTTAAAATATATTCCTTACTAGGCACTGGTCCCTTTTGCTCTCCTTCTTTCACTGTTCCAAACACACCTCACCACCCTATTCCAACCCACACCAAAATTATCCACCTATGGATTCCTTGCTGGAAGGAACTAGCAGAGTTCTCAGTGCCTTCAGCCTCTGTCTCCACTCCTCAGCAGCACCTCATGAGTTTCACACCATCTACAGCTCTGTTGTATGCATCAGCTTTAGAATCATAATATGGTGGAACAGTTCCCAATTTAACTTTAAAAAGAATAATGAAATCAACAAGTTGCTCATTCTCCCGGTGGCAGTTCCTTAAAAGCTTCAAAAAAACTGAACATTTAAAAACCTCAAGCAGCAACTGCTCTTTTAGACCCTTTTTCCTCCTTACTATCAATGTGAAAGCTGGTCTCTGGATTTGAACAGCACCAGGCTCCTGGTTTTGTGTGCTTGAGGCTGCCACCTGCTGTGAGTGTTGGGAAAGCAGAAAGCTGGGAGTACAGGGATTCAAGGAAAAAAACCTCAGCAACAATAACCATGAATTTAGCAGAGGAGCTTCTATCCAGGACTAATGCTCCTGTGGGCACCTTTGCCTTCTGTGCTGAAAACCACAACGTCTTAGTAACAGGAGCAGAAGACAGTCAAAATCTCCATCTATCTGCAAGGAAGTGTTTAATTTACCCTTCTGTTTTTTGACTTGAGGATACAATGCCATAGGTGATGCAGAAGATGGATAGATAAACTACAACATTGAGTCCTGAAAGATGCCGGCACAATCCAAAACAATTAATCTTCCTGCAGTGAATGTGCTCTAATAGGGTGCCCAGGCAGATGCCATTCATCAAACCACATCTATCCATCACGCTGTGCCAGACAGAGAGCTTGGCAGGGCTGCACGACTGCCGGATGACAGTGCACCTCTGAATCCACATAAGGTAGTTTCTCTAGCTAATTATTTATGTTTGTCTTGAAAAAGATGAGCAGAGACCTCTTAGAAACACTACTTTCTACTTATGAAGACATCAAAAGACAAAAAAAATAGTTGTTCTTTGGCACAGCTTGCCTATTTTGATAAAAATGAGAAGGTCATTTGCAGTAAGTTTTTTAATCTATCCTTCTTTTGAGGACGGGGTGTCCCAAAGATGTCACCAGGACAAATGACTGTATTTTCAAACTGTATATAAATAGACTTTTTTATGCCACCCTGATCAGTGTGCCCACATCTGATAGAAAAGAAGCTGCTGTCACTTTTTAATTTACTCTCATAGCACCCAACATTGTCAGCAGAAGACAAGAGATCCTGAGGGAAGAGACATGTACCAACCAACACACGTACAGGAGAGGAGAGGGAGGGTGGAAGGAGGAAATAAGGCAGTTTGTGCCCATCACAACACTCCTCTGTAAGGAGAAAGGCAAATGCTGTCCTCCAGAAGGGATTTTCACAGAGCAAAGTGGATCACATATCCAAGAGATTAATGGGGCTCATTGTGCACGCTTAACAGCAATGATGTATCATTAATAGATCTCATTCAGCTATAGAGAAAAAAAGCTTCCCCAAGCCTAAGTCTGCTGGAGGTGGCTGAAACAAACTGAAGTGTTAGAAAAGATACATTATTAGGAAAGACTAAATGTTTATTCATTCTTTAATCAGGAAATCAAGTGACCCAGTATAGAACTTCAAGAAGACGAACAAGTTATTCCTAGCTGTTTTGCATACAATGGAACAACCAAAGATTAAAAAAAAAAAAACAGAACTACTTCAGCTAACTCAAACTTCACATAACATTGGGCAGTTACTCTGCAGAACTTTTCCCTTTACCCTCATCCAAGAAATTTTTGTTTATGACATTTGACTGCTACATGCAGCAATACCAGCTTTCCAAATCCATGCAGAATTTTCACACTAACACAACAATAATTGTAGCCCTGATGTCTTCTTTAAACTGACAACAGGAGTTTATTCAGATAAAGTTATTTTCCTCCGTGGAACAGGTCTCCCTCAGCAAGGTTACAGCAGTCAGCTCAGCAACAACTTCCATTTGAGCAGGCTATTCTGAACTGAAACAGTCCTTATCTCTCTCTTCTCATTACTGCCAGAGCAAACAAGGCCACAGAACACCTTGAATAAAAAAGAATAAGAAGCGCAAATGGCATTAGGTCCATTCTGAGTTATAAATGGAGTTGGAATCCATTTTTCCTTGTTAAGAGTTATTAACTCATGCCTTTTAATTACACCATTTCCCTGGCCCAAGATGGGCTGCTACAGAAACACCCATCTGAACTCTTCTCAGCCAGGGCTGTGCAGAGCTACCATCCTGCTGCACCCAAAATCTCCCAGCTTTCCTGCGTGCTTTCCTACCTAAACGCAACAAACGTCAGCTTGCAATTTATTTTTTTTAAACAGGGAACTTAAGAGGGGTCATTCTCTGGTGCATTCCCAAGCAGAGACTCCAATCAATCTATCCCCATCCCAGTGACTACCAGTCTTTGTTCACGGCTATGTGAAAATGCAGCCTAGCTAATGGGAGCACAATATGCAAGATGCCAGAGCACCTCTGTGATTTACAGTATGTCTAATGAGCAAATCCAATGAAGAGGTTTGTTGTCTACCATAAAAACAGATGGATGTAAGCAGTGATTAGAAGCAATTAACTCCATACAGCACTACATAACTTCCGTCATTAATGTACTTTTTTTCCACCCCATTAGAGGTAAACAGGCAAATATATGAAATAAGGAACACTCCATCTGAATTTCATATATTCATATGCTTGGGTCAGGTGGAGGATGAGGCAGGAAAATACAAGGGGATGGAACGAGTTCACAATTAAAAAATACGTACAAGCTGAGTAACTTGGCACTCCAAAGCCATCTCTGCCACATATCAAAGTCTTCAGGTGACACAAGCCTTTTCTTCCACTCATCCTGATGTCACAAACACCACATAAACACTGCAGCCAAAAACCACTGCTTACAGACCACCTTAGACACATCATTTTAGTCATCAGCTAAACAGCCATAAGGCCCTAACAACAGTGACAGAAAACGTGAGTGCTTTCAGTGAAAATGAGACAAGGCCATAGCCAGAGAATTTACGTTCTGTCTGATAAGAGAAAGATACCAAATCATTCAAACACAGAGCTTCTCACTCCTACCACACAGCTTTCAAGCACTTATTATAGCCTCAGGAACCTAACTGCATCTTTAGCACCTTTTTCACTAGACACAGACAAGCAGTAGAATCGCTTTCCATAAAAGCAAACCCTTTTCAAAGAGCAATTTGCCACATATAAAAACTTCAATGTTTCCAGGGCCATTAACAAGAAACATCACCACTGACTCAAAAAGTCCTTGGGTATCAGACAGCCAGAACCGGGAATAACACACCTGAAGGATCAGAATCTTTTCCATGTTTACCACACTAACAAGGAGAGGAAGCCTCGCTTGAGCCAGCTCCGGTATTCCCTAGTGCCACCATTCACTCCAGTCCAGCTTATTTAAGAGATTCAGGAAGAGAAAAGCAGTTATAAGACAGCACTACCAGTGAATGCTTAAGAACAAGAGCTCCTGAGTATAAACTCTGCTTTGAACCCATAAGCACCCAAAGCTATCATCACGGGAATACAGACTATGCATAACCTTGGGCTGCAGCAGAAACAAGGTTCATGAAAAGAAGCACCATCACCCCATTACTGAGAAACATCTGTGCTAGAACAACGAGCACCTCAGAGAAGTACGCTCAAAAAACAGCAAATAAAACTAACTTCCTTATTTGTGGTCTTCCCCATACTTCTCTGGTCCAGTGTAAGAACTACAGAGCAGATCAGAGCTACGTTCAGCTGGAACAGGTTCCAATGTGCAAGAGCAATCCATACTGGATAGTTCCCAAATCAGCACGAGAAATTCCACAGCAAGCAGTAACCAACTACACAGCTTCTGGAAGCTGCTGGTATAGTAGGTTTGTATGGAAAGCACTGATACATGGGATTTGGGGATGTTTGTAACAGTAATTTCCCAAACCATTCCCAAAGATGCACTGGCATCTATCTGTTTCTGTCCAGTTCGCTAGCAGTAACATCTACCCAAAAGAATTACCTTCAACTATATCAGCTGTAATAAAAATTATGTGCTCTTCTACAATTGTTGCATGATCATTTACAGATTCACGGATTTGATCTAGAGATCATCCAGTCCCACTCCCCTGCCAAAGCAGGGTTGCCCAAAGCACATCACTCAGGACTGCATGGAGGCAGCTCTTGAAGATCTCCAGAGAAGGGGACTCCAAGACCTTTCAGCAGCCTGTTCCAGGGCTCTGCCACTCTCACCAGAAAGAAGTTCTTCCTCATATTTGAGTGGAACTTCCCATGTTCCAGCTTGTGCCCCTTGCCCCTCATCCTTTCACTGGAAACCACTGAGAAGAGTCTGGCTCCATCATCCTTCACCCCACCCTTTAGGAACTTGTAAACAAAGATAAGGTCTCCCCTCAGTCTTCTCTTCTCCAGGCTAAAGAGACCCAGCTCTCTCAGCCTTTCCTCACAAGAGAAGTGCTCTAATCCCTTAAACATCTCTGTTGCCCTACACTGGGCTCTCTCCAGTAGTTCCCTGTCCCTCTTGAACTGGAGAGCCCAGAACT